>CM054167.1:36647499-36679718 GCA_028751875.1 Rapana venosa | reverse complement strand
CATTTCTGCTTCGGGGATGTATGCTTTGTATGTTCGTGTTTCCGTCACCCACCGACCACTGGCATCATAATATTTACAATTATAAAAAAAATTATAGGGTCATTAATTAACGTGCATATTTGATCTTCTGCATAAGTATGTATCACGTCACCATCACCGATCCCTCAGATTGCGAATCCTTTGGGACGCCTTCCTTTGGGACGCCTTCCTTTGGGACGCCTTCCAAGCTTTGTCAACCACCTTACCCAACTGGTCCTCGCGTCTCTTGGCCGCTCTCGGAGTGTCTCTCAGCTCCATGTCTGTCCACTCTCGAATGTTGTCCTCCCATCTCTTCCTTTGTCTGCCTCTTCTTCTTCCTCTCCTCACTGTGCCTTGTAGGATTGTTTTAGCAAGACCAGAGGAGCGTGTGACATGACCAAACCACTTCAGTTTTTGTTGTCTGACGAGTGTTTGAAGGTCAGTATAGGGTCCGATTTCATTGCGGATGCGTCTCTTGACTTCTTCATTCGTGATGTAGTCTTTTTATGAGATGCCTAAGAGTCTTCGGAAGCACCTCATTTCTACAGCTCTAATTCTAAGTCCATTGTGAGGGTCCATGATTCACATGCATATAAGAGGATTGACATGACCAGAGAGCTCATCAGTCTGATTTTGGAACTGATTGCGATTTTTCTGTTGCTCCATATGGGTTTGCGCTTGGTCATTGCGTCTGTGGTCTGGGCAAGTCTTGACAGTATTTCTGGTTTTGATCCCTCGTCTGTCACGATAGATCCCAAATATTTGAATCTGTGAACATTGTAACGTGGTTCTTTGAAGAACTAACTCTTTGTTTCAAAACACTCCAGTGTACTAGAACGCTGACTGAAATGCTAAGAGTTGGTTTCTCCTATCTCTCGTGAATAACATCCAAACAGCACAAGTTGACTCAGGAATCAAGTTGGATTTCTTTTATTCTACTAAATCAATTCAAAACAATATTCATTTCCAATACAAGAGTTCGAAAACAAAAAGAGAAAAATCCTTTCCCTAAACACTGGATCAACAGCCAAAAATCTGCGACTACACTCACTACATAAGAGCTCAATCAGTTAATGACTTTCGCAGTCCTCATAACCTAGCTCTCCTTCTATTCCTTCAGTTCTCTCCCCCTCTTCAGGCAATCTCCGCTTGCCTCCCCTTGGCTCTCGGCCTTTCCTACTCTCCTTCCTTCTCATCTTTCTTTCTCGGACTCTCCGGACTGACTGTCCGTACCTCTCACTCTCTTGGCCTCTTCTCCCCTCCATCTGTCCGTCCGTTTCTCACGCCCTTCTCCTCTCCATCTGTCATCTCTCTCTCAGACTCTCCTCCCTCCAGTGTGATAACAGCCCTTGTATATATTATATATATATATATTATATATATATATATATATATTATATATATATATATATATATATATATATACAGTGCCAGGGCCCCTCCTACTAGCCACTGGAAGGTTCTGGAAACTTAAGGAAGTCTCCGACCATTACCAACTACACAAACATCTCCGGTTACAGTGAGGCCATCTGGGAACTGTTAGAACCTCTTAGAATACTGTAAACTACACCATTCCGGAAAAGCCTAGAACTTCATACAATACTGTAGAATATTCTGGAAACTTCATGATCAACCAAACACATGCAAGCTAAAGGTAACAACATTTCTTAACCAAACCTATTATCTCATCATCAATGCATGCATTATTAAGCCAAGAATGCCATTCATAGCAGTCCTAAAAATCTTCTCAACAAAAACTCAGAATCTGTTTGTAACAAACATTTTCAAGTTTCTGGTCTTTGATTTTGATTTATGATGTGAAGTTGCTGTTTGTCATCACTTTTGTTTTTTCCCGGCTGATTTCCATACCAAATTTTGTTGATTTTTCTTCTACGCGGTTCACTAAGTTTGTTAGTTCTTGCTTCGTGATCAGCTAATCCGTCAATATTATCAGCGAAACGCAAGTTTGTGATTGTTCGCCCTCCAATACTCACTGTTCCTTCATGTTGTTCTAGTGCTTCTTCCATGATTCTCTCAGGAAATAGATTGAAGAGAGTAGGGGAGAGCAGGCAGCCCTGGCGCACACCGACCGTCGTCCGAAACCAATCACCTATGTAGTTGTTTTGAAACACTGCACTTGTTGCATTCTCATAGAGGCTCTGTACGACTTTGATTAGGTTGGCATTGATGTTGTAGAGGTTTATAGTTGCCCACAGTGCAGCGTACCAAACTCTGTCGAATGCTTTCTTAAAATCGATAAAGACATTGTAGAGGTCCTGTTGATGCTGGAGATATTTTCCTATTATGAGTCTTGTGTTGAAGATCTGCTCTGTTGTACTGCGTCCAGGTCTGAAACCAGCTTGTTCTTCTGCGATGATTCTTTCAGCCTGTGGTTTGAGCCTGTTCAGTAAGATCTTTAGCATCACTTTGCTTGGGTGACTGATGAGACTGATGGTGCAGTAGTTCTGGCATTGTTGTATGTATATATGGTTTCATTTAAAAAAAAAAAGTTAGATAAGGTTCTATGTGTGTGTGAGTGTGTGTGTGCGCGCGCGTGCATGTGTGTGTGTGTGTGTGCGCGGCGCGGCGTGCGTGTGTTGTTGTGTGTGTGTGTGGTGAGTGCGCGCGCGCGCGCGTCCCCGCCCGCGCGCGTGCCCAGCATAAAACCATGTGTGTATGCAAAGTGGGTATTTTAGGCTCTTGGTAGGAATTACTGACTGTGATTTTACTTCTTTTTTTTTTTTAAAAAGAAAAGATTTATCAAATTGTATTGAATGGCAGATTTTTCTGCGTAAAAATTCGGGCTGTTCTCCCCGGGAGAGCGCGTCGCCACAAGAGCCGCGCCACCCATTATTTTTTCCCTGTCAGCATGTGTATTTGTTTCTCTATCAGTGGCTTTTCCTACAAAATTTTGCCAGAGAAAACTCTCTTGCTGCCGTGGCTTCTTTTACGTGTCCTAAACGTGCGTTGCACACGGGACCTTGGTTTATTGTTTTCATCCGAAAGACTAGCACCCAGACCACCACTCACGATCTAGCGATTGGGGGAAACAGTTTCGGGCACAAAGAGGGATCAAACTACCACACACTCCGAGTGCTGTCATACACATGTGTGCTTTCATGCAAGTGCGCGTTCACACACACACACAACACACACACACACACACACACAGAGAAGAGAGAGAGAGAGAGAGAGAGAGAGAGAGAGAAAAGGAGAGAGAGAGAGAGAGAGAGGAAAGAGAGAGAGAGTGAGAGAGAGAGAGAGAGAGAGAGAGACCAAGGCCCCTTAAGAAGGGGTATACGAACATGATATGATAATCGCAACACATGTAGTAAGATCCAAAAATGAAAAAAAAAGTGAATACAGACTGATTGGTTATGATAAAAATGATTCTCACGACATAATAAGGTCTCTTAGCTCAAGAGAGAGAGAGAGAGTAGCGCCCCTTAGATATTGTTTACTTCCGCTAGACGCAACCGCCCACTCACTTGCAAAAAGTTATATATTTTTTTTCCACTTTTGTTTTGAGTGCTGGATCCGTGTTCAGTGGAAAAGAGCACTTTTACAGGCATGTACTGTCTTTCGCTCTCTTTCTTTGGTTAACCTTTTTAGTTCCTCCCTCTTTACAGTGATCACTTTCAAGTGAGCCTCCTTTCCTAAATCGGAAATCTCTGCCCCAGCTCGCGAGTAAACATAATCACAACAGCAAGGTATTAGCATCACATGACGATGGTGATAAAACGTATGGCAGGAAAAGTGTTACATAAGGCAATACTGGCATTAACTCCAGGGTAAAATTCCCTAAAACAGGTGCCTCAGTGGTGGCTCGATCCCGGGCCCATCAGATCACGAGCGCAACGCTCTAACCACTACGCTATCCCACCCCAACCCCCACATAACAACACCATAAACATCTGTGGTACCATAGTAGCCATTATTTGCAAGTGGGTGGCGGGGTATGTGTTGGTTTTGGTTTTTCAGGATAGAGGCCTTTATTTTTACTTTATGTATTTTAGATTTATTAATTATTAAGAGACACTTGCACAGCAGCAGGAGGCAAAGAGAATGAGAAGAAAGGCAGGCAGACCAGCATAAGACTTCATCTGTGCCCTCTGCATTAGGGACTGTAATTCCCATGTTGGGCTGGCCAGCCACAACCGATGCTATACCAGAATTAACACCAAGAGCACAACTGACTGGGGTTTAAATTTAAATAGATGTTTATTTACAAAGCAACTACATTTTTGATATTATTTATTTATTTTTCGTTTATATCAAGGATAATGGAATAAGCACTTATTGCTTTTTTACATCCAGTGTGTATACGGTTGTAAATTCTGTCATCTGTTCCCACCGGCACACAATGGCCTACTCTTATGAAAAGTGGAACAGGAATTCACATGTACACAAGATGTTCTGCGTGCGTTCGCACACAGGGGTCTCATCGGAAGGACTTTGGGGGTAGAGTGGAGTCTGCACTGATGTTAACTCCAGGGGAAAATATCCCCTTGAACGGAATCAAACTCGTCTCGTTAGATTGCGTTGATGTTAAGAGCAACAACAAGAAACAATTTATAGCTTAAATAACATGTGCTATCACAAATAAATTAAAACGAATAGTAATTTGACAGCTAGTTGACATGTGTTATAAAGCACAGTGGTGAGTATTTTAAAAAACCACAATTACCACTATAGTATAACACATTAACTTCATAACTTGTCATCTTTCCCCATTTTGCTGTTGCCACATATTTAGAGAGAAAGGTATACCTGATTTAAAGATGCTGGTAAACAACTGCAGCAAAAATAAACAGGCAAAATAGTAAATCAGCTATCAAAATAATTACAGTACAGTTACAAGAATAGACAAAATAAACACTTTGAAAGTAAATGATCAAATGATAAATAATAAACACATGGTTGAATCAGTAAAGATTATTTTACTTGTTCTCTGTACTGACCCCGTGATTGAGCTAAGTACTGTGGACAAGTGTACTGCCAACACATTCTCTCCTCCTCTTTTTTGTGTGTGCAGGGGGTGGGTACCGAGAATTGTTTGTGTTTAAATGTTAAGTGGGGTGGGGGAGGTATTTTTTGTGCTTTGCCCAGAAGCCCCTCTCTCTCCTTCCTGAGTTCCTCTTAGTTCTTCTTGTTCTTGTTCTTGTTCTTCTTCTTCTTCTTCTTGTTCTTGTTCTTCTTCTTCTTCTCTTCTTTTTCTTCTTTTTCTTCTTTTTCTTTTTCTTCTTCTTCATCTTCATCATCATCATCATCTTCTCTTTTTTCTTTTCTTCTTCTTCTTCTTCTTCTTCTTCTTCTTCTTTTCTTCTTCTTCTTCTATTCTACAGTTTCTTTTTCTGTATGTCATGTGTATGTGCATTAATGATAATTCAAAGCATAACACAATCATATGAGTTATGACTATTTATGCCTTTCACTTACAACTCAAAACACAAATTGTCAGGAACCAGAACAAATCCATAGTATGTTACAAACTTTTGCTTAGGATCCATGGACCAGTGTAATTTTAAATTCTATGAAGTTCTATAAGTTTAGATTGTAGCAGTAGTAATTTTACTGGTAGTAATTTAACTAATAGCACTAGTAGTACTAGTACAGTAGCAGTAGTTGTAGTACTTAGTAGTGATAGTAGTTACCTTTTTAGTAGTTAATTTTTTAGTAGAGCTCCAGTAGTAGTGGTAGCGGTAGTAGTAACAGCAGCAGTAGTAACAGCAGCAGTAGTAATACTAATTAATACTTCTTGTAGTAGTAATAAAGTAGTAGTTCTCAATGTCATAATAACGGTAGTAGAAGTGGTGGTGGTATATTTCACATTTGGTGGCTCAATGGTCTAGAGGTAATGCACCTGCCTTGAAAGCAAAAAGCTGGGTTCATTCCAGGTCTGGGTTTGATCCCCATTTGTATGCAAAACTTTTCCCCCATCCACTAGACCATCAGGGGTGTGTGGGTGCTAGTCTTTTTGATGAGATGATAAACCAAGGTTCCATGTTCAACATGCATTTAGCACATGTAAAAGAACCCACAGCAACAAAAGAGTTGTCTCTGGCAAAATTTTGTAGAAAAATGGCACTGTTACAGGGAAACAAATGAACATGCAGACAGGAAAAGAAAAAATGGGTGGCAGTGGCACTGCTTTCAGTGTGTTTATTTTAAGGAAAAAATCATTACAAAGAACCACTTCCACTGGTGCACCACAAGGCACTGTCTTAGCTCCGGTACTTTTTACCCTGTATACAAATGACTGCACTGGTACATTACTTAACCTGTTGTAAAATACTCAGATGACTCTGCTCTACTAGTTGTATCCAACTCAAGTTTGGTTTATTTTGATGAAGTAGAAAGGTTCTGTAAATGGTGTAAAAATAACTATCTTGACTTAAAACGTCAACAAAACCAAAGAAATGCTCATTGATTTTTGCAGAAATACACCCCGAGTTCCTGATCTGTTCATAGACGGAACAAAAGCAGAGAGAGTGCTAGAGTACAAATATCTTGGTACAATTCTAGATAATAAGTTGAATTTTAATGCAAACACTGCTTTTATACATAAGAAATGTCAATCAAGGATATACTGCCTTCAAAAACTGCGATATCGGAACGTTAAAAAAGAAATTATGTGCTTGTTTTATCACAGTTTTGTAGAATCAGTCTTATCATATGGGTTTTTATGCTGGTTTGGATGTTTGAATGAAAAAAACAAGAACATATTGAATAAAGTTGTGAATGTGTGTGGAAAGATTGTCGGAGAAAAGCAAAAGATGCTAAATTCATTGTATGAAAGTCAGATGACTAAAAAAGCTAAAGACATTTCCACGTGCTTTCACAACACTATGCATTGTTTCCATTTGGTTGAAGATTCAGAATGCCAAAATCAAAAACAAACAGAACCAAAAATAGTTTTAATAACAAGTCAATTCAGCTTCTAAACCACTGTTAAACTTTAAAAGAAAATTTTTTAAAGGGGTTTTCATATTAAATCATCAAATAACAGCGTGTGCATGAATATGCCTCTGAGAGAGAGAGAGAGAGAGAGAGAGAGAGAGGAGAGAGAGAGAGAGAGAGAGAGATGTGTGTGTGTGTGCATGTATAGTTTTATATAAAGTACCAGGCAAAGAATAAGTGTGAGCTGTGATGGGTGAAGGGGAAATAGTGTTAAAACTTTTTTTAAAATCAAAATGTTTTTGTCATGTTTTTCTTTTTAATGTAAAGTTACTTGTGATATTTGTATTGATTGTGCTGATGATGTGTTTCATGAGATGTGTTTAAATTTTGTTGTGTTGTGGTTTTGCTTTGCTACTCTTAACCTTTACTGGTGTGTGCGTGCGCATGCGCGTGCGTGTGTGTGTATATGTGTGTGTGTGTGTGTGTGTGTGGATGGGTGGTTGCTGTTGTGTGTGTTGTTGTTGTGTGTGTGGATGGGTGGGTGCGGGTGTTTGTGAGACGTAGATTGTTGACGGCTTTTAAAATACTGTGTTATTTCTTAATCTGTGTTGTTTAATAATGCATGCTGTGTAATTATGATTTTAAAATGCCACTCATAATTTCTCTAGTTGAGACATTAAAGTATTCTTGAGTCTTGATTGAGTCTTGCTTTTGTAGCAATGTGCTATCCCTGGGGAGAGCAGCCAGAATTTCAAAGAACTCTGCCGTGGCTTAAAGTGGTGTACAATTATACCGTTACATACAAATAGTACTAGACCTACAGTAGTAGCCACAGAAGTATCAGTAGTTGTGGTGGTGAAACTTGGTATAATTGTAGAATATTATACAGGGACTAGCTTAAGGCTAAGCCTTACGTGTACACAGATTTAGTATGCCCCACTCATAAAAACCACTTCAGTTAGACTGGATGCATTGCTATCCATATGGAAACTAGACTTCTTTTTTTTATTTTATAGAAACGACTTTTAAAAAATGGAAACTAGACTTTTTTTTCAAATGGAAACTAGACTTTTTAAAAATGGAAAATAGACTTTCATGCTCTTCATAATCTTTCTTGAAATAAAAAAATAAACAAAGGAAAAGAAACCAAACAAACAATCCAGTAGTAGGACTTTGTTGTTGTTGTTGTTGTTCAGTGTAGGTATGACGTAAGTGTGTGTATGTGTGTGTGTGCAGCTGCATGCATGTGTGTGCATGCATCTGTGCATGTGTAGATGTTTTGTGTGTGTGTGCATGCATTGTTATTTCATATAATGTGTGCGCATGCTTGTGCACACATGTTGGTGCACACACAAAGGTGCACGTGTTGGCCAAGCTTTTAACCTCAGAAAAACAAGTTTCAAATCAAATAACCCCAAACTGTTTGCTCTATCAAAGATATCAATCAATCATTCTTACTTTTGTTTGTTCTTTTGCTGATCAATAATAAATCTTTTACTTTCTCCTCAGAACAGACAGTGCCCAGGACATGATGAACTCACACAAACTACAAATCTTCATCTTCGCACTCTTCACAGGGCTTGTGCTCGGCGACAACAGACCTCACATCGTTTTTGTCTTGGCAGATGACTATGGCTTCAACGATGTGGGGTACCATCGGTCGGAAATTCACACTCCCAACCTGGACCGTCTGGCGGGAGAGGGGGTGAAGCTGGAGAATTATTATGTGCAGCCCATCTGTACCCCAACCCGAGTCAGCTGATGTCTGGCAGGTACCAGGTAAGATTTGCTGGGGTTGGATGTGTTGATGGGGTGGTGGGCTGGGGGGGGTGGTGTGGTGTGGTGTAATGTATCATCATCTATCATCATCATCATCATCATCATCAATATCATTGTGTATTATTTTATTTCGGGATAATGGAATAAGCACTCATGTGCTTTTAAAAAAAAATATCCAGTCCCCATGTGTAATCAGATTTGTAAACTTTGTCATCCTTCCCACTGGCACACAATGGCCTACTCTTTCAAAAAGTGGAATGGTTTTAACATGTACGCAAGATGTTCTGCGTGCGTTCGACATGGGACCGAAGGACTTTTGGGGGAAGTGCAGTTGACACTGATGTTAACTCCAGGGTGGAAAAAGCCCCTGAAATGGATTTGAGCCAAGGTCAGCAGATTGTGGTCACTATGCGCAATGCACCACCAGGCTATCCCATTGGGGGTGGGAAAGGGCGTGTTTGTGCAGTGTAGTGTAATGTAGAGTGGTGTGTGGTGCGGTGCAGTGTAGTGTAGTGTAATGTAGAGTGGTGTGTGGTGCGGTGCAGTGTAGTGTAGTGTAATGTAGAGTGGTGTGTGGTGCGGTGTAGTGTAGTGTAGTGTAGTGTAGTGTAGTGTAGTGTAGAGTGGTGTGTGGTGCGGTGCAGTGCAGTGCAGTGCAGTGCAGTGTAGTGTAGTGCAGTGTAATGTAGAGTGGTGTGTGGTACGGTGCAGTGCAGTGCAGTGTAGTGTAGTGTAATGTAGAGTGGTGTGGGTGCGGTGCAGTGCAGTGCAGTGTAGTGTAGTGTAGTGCAGTGTAATGTAGAGTGGTGTGCGGTGCAGTGCAGTGTAGTGTAGTGTAGTGTAATGTAGAGTGGTGTGTGGTGCGGTGCAGTGCAGTGTAGTGTAGTGTAGTGTAATGTAGAGTGGTGTGTGGTGCGGTGCAGTGCAGTGCAGTGCAGTGTAGTGCAGTGTAATGTAGAGTGGGTGGGTGCGGTGCAGTGCAGTGTAGTGTAGTGTAGTGTAGTGTAGTGTAATGTAGAGTGGTGTGTGGTACGGTGCAGTGCAGTGCGTGTAGTGTAGTGTAATGTAGAGTGGTGTGGGTGCGGTGCAGTGCAGTGCAGTGTAGTGTAGTGTAATGTAGAGTGGTGTGGGTGCGGTGCAGTGCAGTGCAGTGTAGTGTAGTGTAGTGTAATGTAGAGTGGTGTGCGGTGCAGTGCAGTGCAGTGTAGTGTAGTGTAGTGTAGTGTAATGTAGAGTGGTATGTGGTGCGGTGCAGTGCAGTGCAGTGCACTGTAGTGTAGTGTAGTGTAATGTTAAAAAGCATTTCTTGCTTTGCTAATCCGGTTCTTGATGTCGTCCCTGCCCCACCTCATGCCTAACAGTCCCCCGGGTCGTGAACTTTCAGTTGTTGGTAAATCTTCTCCATTCACTGCCCGGTGAGGGTTCTGAATTTCATGTCTCCCTCTGTCTTTTTTTTGACCTGATTTCAGGCCTACTTGCTGTGCGAAAGTGCGGGAATGGGATGTTTCTCTTGAATGTGATGGGGGTTGTGAGGCATGCCGATTGTCAGAAAAACTGGGTCTTCAAGCGTTGAGAAGGGCTCCCTCTAAAGCCCCTGTGGTCAGCTGTTGTCTGTCTCATCACCCAATAATTTTTAGGTTTAAGAGTGTGCGACATGGGCAGCTTTCTGACGCCGGTTGTACCTGAAACTGGTTTTTCTGTTTCTACTCGCCGTGAAGTTGTTTTAGAACTCTTAATACTTGATAATTCTGTGGAATTCCTATGTCGGGGTATGCCCATACACTTTCTCGATGAAAGCTTCAAAAGCTTTTTCAAAATCTATGAAGTTGATATACAGCTGCTTGCCATTCCCTGCACTTTTGAGATGTTTGGGAGGGTGAAGATTGGTCTTGCATCTTCTTCCTGGTCGAAAACCCGCCCGTTCCCTTTTTGGTTTTGGGCCCTGCTTGAGATTCGCCGATGTGACTTTGCCAGAATCTTGCTGGGGAAAGATAGCAGAGGATTCCTCTCCGTTGTTAAATTTTTCGGGGTCCCTTCTTTGGGGTCTTCCGTGACTCCTTCTGTCCCAAACTGTGGGAGCTGTTTCTCTCCCTTATGCAAAAGTGGCTGGAACTTTAGATGCAAAACCCGGATCTGCCTTAAAAGTTTGGTTTGAGGGTTTTCCTGGCCGGGGTTTTCCCTTCTTTAGAGAGCTGATTGCTGCTTAATCTCTTCCTTTTTTGGGGGTGGCTTTCACTTGAGATCGGCATCAGGATCTTTTTTACATCTCCCTCTTCAGTTGGTGGTGGTCTGTTGAAAAACTTCCCCCTGAAATGTTTTTGCCCATCTTGAATCTTGTTCGGGTTCTGTGGTAAGTATTTGGCCTTGTTTTTCTAGGATTGGGGTTTGGGGTGTTCCCCCGGGTATTTCCCCACTGAAAAGTCTTAGTGATCTCTTACCCTGTCCTTGCTCTCCCTTTGTGGGGGCCCCTCCTCTGCTTGTCTTGCAATATAAACCCAATGTGGGTACGTTGTTGTTCTTGTCATTCTTTTCACATTTTGGTTTGTTCTCTGAAATTTTGGTTTGAAAACCCTCTTCTAACCCCTCTCTGACTTTTTTCTCAAAGGGATTTTTTCTTCGTTTTTCCCTGTTTTTAAATTTGGCTTGCCGGGTTTGTCTGCTGAAACCCCCTTTTTCCCTTTCCCCCTGTCTCTGTCCTAAGCAAAATTTCACGGTTTGGGGGTGTAGGCGGGTTCCTGACTTGTTTCCCCCATGGTTTTATATTTTCGTGTCCGGAGGTGTGTGTTTTCAGTATCCCCCAAAGTGTTTGGGAATTGTTTTGAGCTGGGGGGTTTGGAAAGAACCTTTATTTTGGGGTTTTTGCGCGCTTTTCCACATCAAAATGTTGTCTTGGGTTTTCCCCAGACCCCTTTTTTCTCAGCTTCACTTTAAAGGGTTTTCCCATTTGGCCCAAGGTGATGATCATCCCACATCGGCCCCTCTCCTCTTTTACATCTAGGAGCGATCTCCCCCAAGGTCCCTTTGATCTTTCAGGGGGTCGATCTGGTTTTTGTCCCCTTCCCTTTTGGGGAAAACCAGGAAGCTTGTGGATTCAGGGGGGAAAATTTAAATCCCCCCAAAATGGCGGGTTTGGTTTGTCATGCAGTTTTTCCCACCAATTTTTCCCTTTTGGTCATTTTGCGGCCACCCCCTTTTTTTCCCCATGGCTCTTTTTGGTTTGTGTTGTTTTTCCGATTTTTGGATTTAGGTCACCCTTCACTTTTCCTCATGTTTTGGTTTGGTTTGTTTTCCCAATTTCACCCTGAATTGCCCCCTTTAAAATTTTATCTTTGCTTTCTTCCCACTGTCTTTGGGTTTTTTTTGCATAGCACGGGATGTTTGGGGGTATTAGCATGTTTACCTTTCATTCTTTCTTATCCTTTGCTGTTGATGGGTTTTTCCCACTCCATCAGGCACTTCCCCCCTTTCCTTTGTTCATGATAATTGCTCCCCTCATGGTTTTGGGTTTTTCATCTTACCACTTACGCACTGTCTCTCCTTGCGGTTTGGGTAATTTGCCTGACCTCCCCCAATCACCCTTTTCCCCGGATCCGGGGGAATAGGAAAATTTGGTAGGGGTCTCATCCTGCTGTAATTTGGGGCTATTTTTTCCGGTCTCAAAAGGGTTTCTCACGTTCCAGAATCCTTTTTGGTCTTTTTTTGGGCCCGCTTATGATTTCCATTTTTCCTTTTAAATTGGTTTTCCTTTTTTCAGCTTTCCCCAATGTCTTCATCCCCGAGTATTTTTCCGATGACTCGGGAAAACCCCGTCACACCCTTTTTTTTTTTAAGTGTTGATTTCTTGTGGGGCCTTTTCCCGTAAAAAAAATTTGGGTTTTTACAAAACAGGGGTTGTTAGCCCTGTGTCTCCCCCCTTCCCGGGGGGGAAGGGGTTTCCCACCCTTTTTCCCCTTTTACGAATCCCCTGGTTGGAGGGCAGGTTTCCTATTCTTGAAATGTTGCTTTGCAAGCATACCTCGGGAAGTCCCCGGGGGAGGGGGGAAATTTAGGTGTGCCTTTTAGGTAGCCTTCTCCACCCTTTTTGGACAGTCGCATTCCCTCTTACTTCTTTTCCCCAATCCACATTCCGCAGGCCCGAAATTACAACATCATGGGGGCCAACCCGGGAAAACTACAGAAAGGGGAAAGGGAAATTTACTTTTGCCAGTTAGGACCCTTTCCCTCCATATGTGACGGGGTCACCCCCACACTCTTTTACTTCTGTGTGAGATTTTTCAGGGCTGCAAAACCTTTGACCCAAAAGTCAGAGTTCTGTAGAAATGGGGGGGGAAAGAGGTTTCCCAGGTTTAGGCAGCCTTTTTCCCATTTTGCAAAGAGTCGTTTACTCTGTCTACTTCTGTGTGCTTTTCCCACACAGGGCTGCCCCACGCCCATCATCGGGGGGCCCCCCCAGCCTAAGGGGCCTCCCCCGGCCCAGCCCCACCTGGGGGGAAAAAGCTGAGGGGAGGCGGGCGAGGGGAGGGGGGGGAAGGGCAACATTTTTGGGGGGGGGGGTTTACAAAGACGCCTACCTCCCCACACCCCGAGGTTTTGACTCCTACTAGGGTACGGGGGGATTTGGGTTGGGTGTGGGGGGTGTGTTCTTTAAAATTTTTTTTTAATTCTATTCTTTTTTTATAATATTTTATTCTTTTATATCGAGGTAAGGGAAATTAGCATTTTATGTGCTTTTTTAACCCAGTCCCCGGGTATGGGTTTTGTAAATTCTGTCTTGTTCCCCGGCCACAATGGCTACTCTTACAAAAGCGGAACGGGATTTAATGTGTGCGAAAGATGTTTGCGTGCGTTCGCAAGGGCCCTGGGCTTATAGTTCATCCAAAAAGACTTTTTTGGGGGGAGTGGAGTTGCCTGATGTAACTCCCGGGAAAAAAATCCTCTTGAAAAGGGAAATCGAACCGGGTCATAGATTGCCAGGCAATGTTCTAACCACTAGGGTATCCGTCCCCTTTTTTGGGTTGTGTGTTTTGTGTGTGTGTGTGTGTGTGTGTGTGTGGGTGGGTTGTTTTGTGTGTGTTTTGTGTTGTGTGGGGGGGGGAGGGAGAGGTGGGGAGGAGGGGTGGAAGGGGGGGGGTTGGGGTGGTGAGGGGGGGGGAGAGGGGGTGTGGAAGAGATCTGTGACTTGTGAGTGTGTGTGGATAGTGGTGGGTGTGTGTGTGTGGGGGTGCCTATTCAACGGATAAGTTCATGTGGTTGAAGAAAAACATAAACACAGCACATTTGTGGTAAAGTGAGATTTTGCTTTTCAGATAACAATTCATTTTTGTGGCTCATCACTGTTTATTGTCATATCATCATCACATCTCTATCATCACATCATATATGGAGGGGTGGATGTACAAAAAAAAGAGGCTTTTCCCTTATTCTCAAAATAAAAAGAAAAATAAAAAATTATAATCTTATATATTCAATATTTCTTACGTTTATCTTTCTTTCTAATTTAACTCGGGATATCTTTGTTCATTGTCTTTGTTAGGTTACCTGACAGGAAGCGAAGATTATTACAACCATTTTCGATGCGATGGCATGCACGGCATTAATGCAGAAGCAAGTGGCAATGACCTTAACTCCAGGTATTGTGGCTATGACCTGCGGAACAACGAGGTTCCAGTGAAGAATGAGCTGAAGAAATACTCCACCCACCTCTTCACCGAGAAAGCTGTGGATGTCATTAAAAACCATGATCAGTCGAAGGTAAGGATGATTCAGAAACAAATTCTTTTTTTAAAAAGTTAACCCCCCCTTTTGCCTTCCCCCCATCCCTCCCAACTCCCCCCACTTCTGAGAGAGCGGGGCTTTTTCCGTCTGGTATGAGTGACAGTGTTACAGTTGGTCACTAAGAACAAAGTGGTTTTAAGGAATCTGGTTTTGGTTGTATCTCATGTTATGTGTGGTTGATGTGGTTTTTCCCACAACGCGGTGCCCGTCCTGGGTTGACCCTTATGGTTGGCCAGGGCGTTGCTACAAGGAACGACAGTAGAGTTGGTGTTATACCCTGTTTTCATCTGTATATAGCTGCACAGTTTTAATCTAAGATTTAAAAGTTGACAAGGTGACTGCCTGATATGGCCTGTGTGGTTGGTGGGTCTGTAAACAACAGGATTGGATTGGACCTTCTACTGACCAAATGTCCTAACTATCATTTCGATATTATACGGTGTGTGTTTTGTCAGGAGTTTGTATGTGTGTGTTTCATTATCATTTCATTATCATTTTGTATGTGTGTGATTTATTATAATTTTGTATGTGTGTGTTTCATTGTCCCTTTTGTATATGTGCGTTTCATCATCTTTTGTATGTGTGTGTTTCATCATCTTTTGTATGTGTGTGTTTTATTATCATTTTATATTTTGTGTGTTTCATTATCATTTTGTATGTGTGTATTTCATTGTCATTCAAGCTGTGGACATCATTAAAACCATGATCAGTCAAAGGTAAGGATGATTCAGAAACAAAGTCTTTTGAAAAAAAACGTTACCTCCCCGCCCCCATTCTGAGAGAATCAGGCTTTTCCCCTGTGATATGAGTGTGTTTCATCATAGTTTTATGCCTGTGTTTTATTGTCATGTTATGGTTCATTATCATTTTATATGTTCCATTATCATTTTATGTGTGTGTGTTTCATATTCTTTTAGTATGTGTGTGTTTCATTATAGTTTTATGTGTGTTTTATTGTTATGTTATGCTTTATATAATTTTGTATGTGTGTTTCATTATCATTTCTGTGTTTCATTATGATTTTATATGTGTGTGTTTCATTTTAATTTTTATGTTTGTGTTTCATTATCTTTTGTATGTGCATGTTTCATTATTATTTTTATATGCATGAGTTTCATTATCTTTGTATGTGCATGTTTTATTATTCTTTATTATTATATCTGTGTGTTTTATTATCATTTTACATGTGTGTGTGTTGTGTTTCATTATCATGTTTCATGTGTTTCATTATCATTTTATGTACATGTGTATTTCATTATTATTTTATGTGAGTGTTTCATTATTGTATGTGTGTGTTTCATTATGGTTTTATATATGTTTCATTATCATTTTAGTCTATGTTTCATCATAGTTTTGTGCGTGTGTGTGTGTGTGTTTATTATCACTTTATGTTAGTGTTTCATTACTGTTTTATATGTGTATGTTTTATTATGATATTGCATGTGTTTCATTATAGTGTTATATGTGTGTGTTTCATTATGAATATAATCATATTATGTGTGTGTTTAATTATGATGTTAAATGTGTGTTTCACTATGGTGTGAGGTGTTTGGTTCATTATGACACTATATGTGTGTTTTATTGTGTTTATGCGTTTCATTATGATATGTTTTTTGATTATGAATGTTATATGGTTTTCACAAACCTCTGACCACACTGACCTCGCTGAACACTATAACACTGTCCTCCGCCAATTGCTTGACTAGCATGCACCTCCTACAGACCATCTCCTCCCTGACAGGCCCTGTGCGCCATGGTATACCCAAGACTACCCAAGCAACGCCGGCAACTAGAACGGCAGTGGCGGAAGTCAAAAACTGAAATCAACAAACAGCTTTTCCGAAAACAAATAAACAAAGTCTAAAACTTAATTCATTCAGCAAAGACAGACAACTACTCTTCCCAAGTTTCTTGCTACATCCATAAAATCTCTTTTTTCCGCACCTCAAATCTCCTTGGATCTGCAAAAACAGCTCCTTGCCTACACCCACAGCCTGTCTGAACTTCCATCCACTTTTCTTCCTTCTTTTCAGACATAGTCCACAACATACGCTCCAGACTGGATCAGACTCAATTCCAGCCTGCGCCTTCTGATCCCCAGTTCACTGGCACTCCTCTCTTTCCCACAAGAGAAAAAGAAATCATGAAAATTCTGAAGGAAATAACTATAAAATCATGTGACCTTGATCCCATACCTGCTCCTGTTTTCTCACAATGCCTTCCACATCTTATACCTGTTAACACTAAAAATTAATAGTAAACTCATCTCTTGTGTCAGGAAACTTTCCACCAGCTCTTAAAACTGCAATAGTCACACCTCTACTAAAAAAGCATGACCTCGAAGAATTATAGGCCTGTCTCAAACTTATTTTTTGTCTCTAAAGTACTAGAAAAAGTTGATCTCAAACAGCTCAATAATGATAATAATAAAAAAAAAATAAAAAAATAAAAAAATAAAATAAAATAATAATAATAAAAAATGGAATTTATATAGCGCTTTATCTTGCAAATACAAATCAGAGCGCTTGCATTCAATCCGCTCCTACACATGCAACCAACAATGAATAACAATATTTTAACAAATTCAAATTTTACACACACACACACACACACACACACACACAGGTTATACATTTCAGCAGGGCGATGGAATTTGGGCTGTTAAAGGAAGGGACAGATATGAGATGAAACAAGAGGGGAAAATCTTAGGTTTGAAATAGGTATTTTTTGAGGCTGGATTTAAAGCTGTCGTAAGTAGGCTTTTCTCGAAGGGAGAGAGAGAGGTCAATCCACATTGATGGAGAAAGAGCAACGGCCAACGGTGGATTGGTATTCGTAAGCACAGGGTATCTGCAGCAGAGTGGAGGGAACGAGAAGGAGTGTACAGGTGAAGACATTCACAGAGATAGGAGGGTGCTGTTTTGTGTAGACATTTGTAACAAAGGGTACTGATCTTGTATTTTACTCTCTGTGGCAAGGCAACCAGTGGAGAGATTGCAGGAGAGGAGTAAAATGCTCAGATTTTTTCTTTTTGAGGACTAGTCGAGCTGCAGAGTTTTGTTTGCATTGAAGGGAATGGATAGATGATGCTGGCAGACCATCCAAAAGAAAATTGCAATAGTCCAGACGTGAAAGAATAAGAGATGTGACAAGTTTGGATGTTGCATCAGTGGACAGGTACTTTTGGATTGCACTTATACGCCGTATTGATAGTAGCAGGACTGGCAGGTCTGGGTGATGAATTTTTGCATAGAGAGTGTATTGTCAATAACAACACTAGATATTTGACTGCAGTGGATAGCGGAACTGACATATTGCCAAACAGTCACCTTCATTCCAATGATCTTTTCCCCCTTTTCAGTCTGCCTATCGCCCCAACCCACAGCACTGAAAACCACCCTAGTCCACACTTTAGATACACTTCTACTCGCTTCTGACACAGGAAAAATCTCCCTCCTCACTCTTCTTGACTTATCTGCAGCCTTCGACACTATAGATCACTCAATTCTTCTTTCTCGCCTCCAAAATACGTTTGGTATTAATGGCACAGCCCTCACCTGGTTTAGTTCATTCCTCGCAGACCGATTCTAGAAAGTTATTGTAAACAAAATTCATTCAGAACCTGTCAAACTGGAATGTGGAGTCCCACAAGGATCAATTCTGGGCCCTGTTCTCTTCAATCTCTATATGCTCCATTCTCACATATAATAACCACCATCATATTGATCATCATTTCTATGCCAATGATACTCAGCTTCAATGCAGTGATACTGTTGAAAACTTGCCTTCTTCCTGACAAATATGTCCAACTGCCTTCAAGACATTCAAAACTGGATGACTCAGAACAAGTTACAACTTAATGCTGATAAAACTGAAGCCATGCTCATAGGGACCTGAACATAAACTTTCATCCATCGAAACAACTTCAATCGGCAATACGTCAGTTCCTTTGGCCAACTCTGTGAAGTATTTAGGTGTTCTCGACAACACACTCTCTGTGAAAAAAATTAATCAGCCAGACCTGCCAGTCTTGCTACTATCAATTATGGCGCATATGCGCAATTCGCAAGTATCTGTCCACTGACTCAACTTCCAAGATTGTCACATCTCTCATTATTTCACATTTAGACTACTGTAATTCTCTTTTGGTTGGCCTTCCAGCATCATCCCATCCACTCTCTTCAACGCATATATAAAACTCTGCAGCTTGACTGATCCTAAGATAGAAAAAAATCTGAAACACTTCACTCCTCTTCTGCAATCTCTTCACTGGCTGCCTGTCTCACAGAAACTGAAGTATAAGACCAATACCCTCTGTTTCAAATGTCTTCACAAATCTGCACCCTCTTATCTCTGTAACTGTCTTCACCTGTATAATCCATCCTGTTCCCTTCGCTCAGCCACAGATACTTTGTGCTTTCGAACAACCAGATTCAAACAAACCACAGTTGGCCACTGCTCTTTCTCTGTTTCTGGTCCATCAACCTGGAATGATCTCCCTCTTTCATCGCCAAAAGCCTTCACTTGATACCTTCAAATCCAGCCTCAAAACGCACTTATTTCCTACCTGACACTTTCCCCTCATATCTGTTCCTACTTTTCAACAGCATCCTTCATCTCCTTCATCACCACCTAGGTGTGTGTGTATGTATGGATGTGCATGAATTTGAAATATCTTATGTTATTTGAGGAAAGTTGTGTGCGTGTAAATGATTTGAGTGCAAGCGCTTCGATTTGTTTGTTTAACACATTCAGCGCTTTATAAATTCCATATATTATTATTATTATTATGATGATATCCGTGTCTTTCACTATGATGTGTGTTTTTATGATGTTTGTTATATTGTTTCATGATGATGTTATAAGTGTGTGTACCAGCCACCATGGCGAAGTGGTTAGTGACTTGGATTTCGGACTGGAAGGTTGTGGGTTCGAATCCCATAAAAGTCATAGGGATTTTTTGGACTGCAGCCGGCTCTTACCCAGAGTGAGTGTGCTGTGGGCTCAATGAGAAGACTTGGACCACACAGTCGAGCTTCTCAAATTACCTGACCAACGCTGCAAAGTGCAGGTGTCTGTATCTCTTGGGCCCAGTTGACGCCAAGATATATGATGATAGTAAGTGTAGAGTACAACCCTGTCAAGTAGTCTCAAAGCATATGCACTTCCACAGCAATGCCATTACGTCATCCTCATTGTCATTGATCATCATGCAATAAAAAAAAAATTGCCTCTGATTCATTGGCCCTGTTTGCTCTGGTCTCATGGTGACCTCAGATTCTGTTTCCCCATACACTTCTGTGCCTGTGGTGAGTTTGTGTCAAAGCCTTTGGAGTTGGAGGTGCGGGGGACGGTCGTTGGAGGGACGTTGTGGTGATTGCCACCTCAGATGGGCAACTCAGTCTGGCTCCGCAGCTGAGCTAATACTGTCATTAGTAGGTGGTGTCCTGCGTATGTTAGCTCAGAACAGGCTTCACTGACCGTCATCACAGTGACCAGACAGCAGCAGTGCAGGGCCCCCACAGCGGCCTGATAGTGATGGGCTCCTTGTGGACTTCTGACCCTGGGGATGAGACATAACGAATCTGCGTGTGGCTGTGGTGGGGAGAGTGAGATGAGCGGTGTGGGAACAGCAGGACGGTGACATCACAGAAGATGAGGCTGCAAAAAAAGAAAAAGTGATATGTGTGTGTTTCAGCCGATGTTTCTGTACATGGCCTACCAGGCAGTGCATTCTCCCCTGGAAGTGCCAGACCGCTACACCTGGGATTACTACAACATCCCAGATAAACACCGCCAAACATATGCAGGTATATATAGCCTACCAATCATTATTACCATTGTTGTTGTTGATTTTACAAGATATAGTGCTGTATAAATTCCATTTAGTATTATTATTATTATTATAGTTTTTTGTATCATTATCTTTATTTGGAACTGGAGAGACCAACGACAGGGGACTACGTCTGCTGGAGTTTGCCTGCACCCACAGACTTCCATTGCCAATACCCTCTATCCCCACAAGCAGTCAAGGAGGACAACCTGGCATGCACCAAACGGCAAGATCCATAACCAAATAGATTTGATCTTAACACCACGGCGCTTCAAATCCAGCATCAACAGAGCCAGAACAAGAACCTACCCTGGAGCTGACATAGGCAGCGACCACGACCTTGTGCTGCTGGTATTCAAAATGAAACTGAAGAAAAACAAACAGCCTGCAAACCCACGTATCAAATTTGACGTGGACAAACTGAAAGATCCAGATGCCAAGGAGATCTTCCAAGCTAAGCTTGGCGGACGTTTTGCGGCATTAACCCTCCTGGACAATGACATCAAGGGACCCACCAACAACTTTAATGAGCAGTCCGAGAAACAGCAGAGGAGGTACTTGGTCGTCAGGGGAATAAACACCAGCTATGGACTACCAATGACATCTTGGACCTCTGCGATACAAAAGAGCACTGAACCAACCAGGTCTTCCAACCCTAAAGAATACCGGGAGGCCAACAATCTTGTGAAGAAGTCAATGTTAAAGGCCAGAGAGAAGTGGATCAGTGATCAATGTGATGAGATCGAAAAAGCATGAAAGTGGGCAACAGTAAAAAGGCATACGACACCCTGAAGAAACTCACAAAACCACTTCAAACCAAATCATCAGTCATTGAAGACAGCTCCGGAAACCTCCTCACAGAAAGCTCAGCTGCATTGAACAGGTGGTCTGAGTATTGTCAAGAACTATACAACTACCCAATCCAACCTGACAAGAGCATAATAGAAGAGGAAGCAGCAACATCAAGGGTACCCTCGCCATTACCTATACTGAGGGAAGAAGTGGAAGAAGCCATCCGCAGTTTACCAGTAGGAAAGTCCCCCGGGGCAGACAACATACCAGCAGAGCTGCTCAAGCATGGTGGCGAAACGGTCATCACACATGTTACAGCTATCTGTCAGAAGATTTGGGAGACAAAACAGTGGCCAACAGAATGGACACACTCACATCATCCATACCCCTGCCCAAGAGGGAATTTACGCCAATGCCAAAACTATAGAACAATCAGCCTCATCAGCCACGCCAGCAAGATCATGCTCAAAATTATTTTGAATCGACTCAAGAAGGAGCAGAAGAACACCTGCAGAGGAACAAGCTGGGTTCAGGGCAGGCAGGAGCACAATCGAACAGATTTTTAACTGCCACATCCTGATGGAAAAACATCTTCAACATCAGAGAGGGCCTGTTCCGCAACTTCATCGACTTCAAGAAGGCTTTCGACAGAGTATGGCACGAAGGCCTGTGGCAGGTCCTCAGAATGTTTTGGCATTGAAGAAGGACTAGTGCAAACCATTCAAGCACTATACAACACGGCAAGCAGTGCAGTCCTTCTGAACAATCAGGTCGGAGACTACTTCAAAACCACAGTTGGGGTCCGACAAGGATGCCTGTTATCTCCAGTCCTGTTTAATCTGTTCTTGGAAAACATTATGAGAGAGACCCTCCATGACTTGCACTCTACCATCTCCATTGGCGGCAGACCCCCTCAACAACTTGCGGTTTGCCGATGACATTGACCTCATGGGCGGAAGTAACACAGAGCTGCAAGATCTTACGACCAGACTGAGAACAGAGCTGGAGCATATGGGAATGGAGGTGAGCTCGGAGAAAAGTAAAGTACTTGTGAACAGCACGAGCAACGCCACCGCTAAAATTTACATGAACGGCCAACAACTGGAGGAGGTAGACGCTTTTAAATACCTTGGCGCTACACTCACAAAGGACGGGCGATCGACGACAGAAATCAAAGTCAGACTAGCCATGGCAACATCTTCCATGACAAAACTCACCACCATATGGAAAAGTAAAGAGATCAGTTTCCCAATCAAACTAAAGCTCTACAAAGCCCTAATTCAGACTATCCTGCTGTACGGAAGTGAAACCTGGACATTGACTGCTGAAACAGCAAAGTGAATCCAGTCATTTGAAACAAAATGCCATAGAAAACTGCTGGGCATATCCTGGAGAGAACGTAAGACCAATGAATTTGTCAAGAGTCAAATAACATGGCTGGCAGGTCCACAGGAACCCCTTCTCACCATCGTCAAGAAGAAAAAGCTGACATGGTTCGGCCACGTCACCCACCATAACACTCTGCCAAAAACAGTACTGCAGGGAACACTCGAAGGTGACAGAAAGAGGGGAAGACAAAACAAGTCATGGATGAACAACATCAGAGAATGGACCAGGATGAATGACTCGGCACTACTGCGCAGAGCGGAGGACCGAGATGGATGGAGGAGGCTTACCACGGCATCGTCTTTCGTGTCTCCTCCACGACCACCAAGGTAACGGGACTGATGATGATGATGATGATATCTTTATGTTCATCTCATCACTGTTGTCATTGTCATCATAATTATGATTATAAGTAAATGTATGTGTTCACTGAAAATGGTTACCCTTTTTTTTTGTGATTAAATTTGTTTGTTGTTACGATATTTACAGTTTTCTCTGTTTGTTTGTTTATTCGTTTACTTTTCCCGTTCTGTGAGGACCTGGTGTAAAGAAGCTTTTGGTTTACCCAGATACCCTCCATAAAATATTCAAGTTTGAGTTCTCTCTCCCTCTCTGTCTGTCTGTCTGTCTGTCTCTCCTCTCTCTCTCTCTCTCTCTCTCTCTCTCTCTCTCTCTCTCTCTCTTCTTCCCTCCATATAAATATTCAAGTTTGAGTCCTCTCTCTCTCTCTCTCTCTCTCTCTCTCTCTCCTCTCTCTCTCTCTCTCTCTCTCTCTCTCTCTCTCTCTCTCTTTCCTCTTGGGGACAGGATAGCATGGTTGTTAGAGTGATGTATTCATGATCTGCTGAACCGGGTTCGATTCTCGTTCAAGAGGATTTTCCTCTGGAGTTAACGTCAGTGCCGACTACTCTCCCCATAAGTCCTTTGGATGACACTATAAACCGAGGTCCAGTGTGCGAATGCACACAGAACATCTTGCGCACACGTTAAATCCTGTTCTGCTTTTCAGAAGAGTAGGCTATTGTGTGCCGGATGACAAAATTTACAAAACTGCATACACACGGGGACTGGATGAAAAAAAGCTCATGAGTGCTTACTCCATTATCATTGAAATAAAAGAATAAATCTCTCTCTCCCTCCCTCCCTCCCTCTCCTCTCTCCCCCCCTCCCTCTCTCTCCCCCTCCCTCTCTTCCTACCCTCTCTTCCTCCCTCCCTCTCTTCCTCCCTCTCTCTTCCTCCCTCCCTCTCTTCCTCTCTCTCTCTCTCTCTCTCTCTCTCTCTCTCTCTCTCCTCTCTCTCTCCCTCTCTCTCTCTCTTTTTTTTCATGTGTTCCCGGTGCAAATTTGCACAAGTTGGGGAAAAAAAGTGAAGAAGAGACATTGTGTACCTAGTTTCCTTGTCACAGACCAGTTTGTTGTAAGATGCTGATTTTTTTTATTTGTAGAGTTCTGTGGAAATTCCTCTCCCTTACCACTTTCTGTTGTAAGGGTTAACCAAAGCTTACAAAGAAAAAAAAAGAATAGGATCTGAATCTATCCTGTAACCATCTTATGAAATCGTGCCAGGATGACTATTTGGGCTGTTATAAATTAAGTTATCAAAATATGACATTATGTGTTTTGTGCCTGGTCACCCTCCCTCTGTCCCCTTGTAAATGGGCATCTCGTGTATTCCACTAAACTTTTGTCATTGTCATTGTCATTCTCTCTCTCTCTCTCTCTCTCTCTCTCTCTCTCTCTCTCTCTCTCTCTCTCTCTCAATCTCTCTCTCTCTGTCTCTCTCTCTCTGTGTTATAGTGTATGTGGGGAGATGTACATGTGTATTGATTTGTATCCATGATTATTTGTGTGTGTATGTGTGTGTGCATGCACTAAGGCACATTTGTGCATATGTACGTGCATGTGTGTGTTTGTGTGTGCGCGCACGTGTGTGTGTGTGTGTGTGTGCGTACATGTGTGTGTATGGGTGTGTGTGTATCTTGATTTTGGGGGAGGTTGTTTGTTTAGGGGAAGGGGTGTCAAGGGCGGGAGGGAGATGAGAGTTTGTCTATGTTTAATTGGTCTTGTTTATTCATTCCGTCGGTTAACTTAAGTGGTCTTTCGTTGATTTCTTGATTTTTCAATAACTGAATGACAGTTTGAGTATTCATTTCATTGCTATTTGATATTATCTTGTTTATTAATTCATTGATTTATTCATGTTTGTTTCACTTTTTTCCCCATGAAGGCCTGGTGTAAAGAAGCCTTTGGCTTACCCAATTACCCTCATGAAAATATTCGAGTTCGAGAGTTCAAGTTTGAGTTTGAGATATCTCTGTCTGTCTTGTGTGTGTGTGTGTGTGTGTGTGTGTGTAGCTGATGATACGGCTTGTGTGATGACAGGAATGGTGTCATGTATGGACGAGGGGGTGGGGAACCTCACGGAGGCTCTGAAAGATGCCGGCATGTGGAACAACACTGTCTTCATTTTCTCCACAGGTCTGGTCTCGGGTCAAAGGCTGTTTCTCTTTCAGTTTGTCTGCGTGTTAGCATAGTGTGGCACAGAAAAATGCATTCATGCATGCATGCAAGCACGTACGCACATGTTTGCATACAGACCTGCATTCATGCACATGTATCTCTCTCTCTCTCTTCCTCTCTCTGTACATTAAATCATTTCAGAGTTCAGAGTTCTCTCTCTCTCTCTCTCTCTCTCTCTTGCATTTCACATAAGAATTTAAATACAATGGATGTCTTCCAAGATCACCATAAACTAGATCGTTTGGTGTTCACATGTTAACAAGTAGGAATCGTTTCATTGAGAATAAATGTTATTTTTCAATTTCATGCCCTGCAAAGAAAGCCCATATTTCTGCACCATACTGAACAATTGGCTGCACCTGTGCATCAAACAACTTAAAAAATAATTCTGCTGAGGTATTGTCAAATTTGTTCAAAAACATTAATATATTCATGACTGCTCGTTTACCTCTGCTCACAAGATCTTGACAGGCAAAAGTAAAACTAAGCTTAGTAGAAAAATATATACCTAGATACTTATAAGCATTTACAACTTTGATTTGAGATTTTCCATAAAACCATCTTTCACGAGAAGCCAGATATCCACCCTTAAGAAATATTATGATATTACTTTTTCCATGTTTACTTTGAGATGAAGTCTTTGAGCTGCAGCGTGCAAACTGTTCAGTTGCATTTGCAAACCAATAACAATATCAGATAACAAAACAATATCGTCTGCAAACAACATAACAAATAATTCTACTAAAACGAAAGTAACTCCATGTCTCCCAGTTTTTATTATATCAAGAGCTACTTCATTAATAAACAACGAAAACAGAACTGGGCTGCATACGTCTCCTTGTTTAACCCCTTGCCTACATTTAATATCGTCACTAAACTTAGCCCCATTTTTTATTTTAGCCTTTACATCGTTGTACATACTTTTTATACAGTTGTAAAACTTTCCCTTAATGCCATTTTTGTTTAGAATTGGCCATAAAAGTTGTCTTGAAATAGAATCAAAGGCCTTTTTGAAATCAATGAAGGCTACAGAGAGTTCACGATTGTTTACAAATTGTTTTTGAATGGCAGGCAATAAAGTAAAGATATGATCAATTATACTGTAGTCTTTCTTGAAGCCTGCTTGATATTCACCTGTGATATTATTTGCTTCAATCCACTTAGATAATCTTTGATTTACTATTGAGCTGTATAGTTTACTTGCTACATTACATAAAGAAATCCCTCTATAGTTATTTGAATCATTTGTGTTACCTTTTTTGAACAGTGGAATTATAACTAATTCTGTCCAGCTCTCTGGATAGATACCCTTATCAAATAAAACATTAAACAACTCTACGAGAAAATCTATAGCACTATCTCCTAAATGTTTGAAAAACTCACCTAGCAATCCATCTGGCCCTGCTGCTTTACCATTCTTCAACTTTCTTATCACTAAAATTACTTCCTGTTTAGTAATATCTTGATCTGGACAAGACACAGTTTCATTGTCTTGTGACACAATCCATTTGCTTCAACTTTAACCTCTACATTTGATTCTTTATCTAATACTTGCTTGAAATGTTTATGCCACTGATCTAATGTGATGCTGTTCTGAATATATGTTCTTTTCTTTAATACTAATCTTACATTCCTCCAGAACTCTTCTTGATTTTTGACTGAATCAATTACTTGCTTAAATAATGAGTCATGAAAAGACCTTTTCTTTCGATGCAACATATTTTTATATTCTCGTCTCTCTAAACAATATGCTTGACGATCACCATTATCCAAAGTTTTTTTTTATATTTCCTCAATAACATTCTCATGTTTTGCCTAGCAGCTCTACATTCTGAGTCAAACCATTTGTTTTGTGACTTGTTCTTTTTAACAGAAAATTGCTGATTCATGCAATCAGCCGCATCTTTTACAACATCATTAAACATTTCTATCGTTTTACTTACTTTGACACTAACTATATATGTAGCTTTCAATAACTGTAGGTGTACACTGTCTGAATTTATCAAGTTAACAAAAGCAGATGCAAATTCTATGATCCATACACATTTTTCTATGTGTTCACAGCTGTTCTGATGCTTTCTATTGTACATATATATATCTTTTACATTCATATGAAATTCCAAGGGCATGTGATCAGACTCTACTCTATCTCTCACAATAATTGTACACATTGAATATATATAGTCAAACAAACCATAAAATGCAACAAAATAATCGTTGACACTGTTTCCAGAATCACTTATATACGTGAAATGTCCTTCAGTGTCACATAACAAACAACCATTTCAAAAGAAACAGGTTCTAAAGCAACACACATGTTTAACAAACTTTTCCCATACAAATTTAACACTTGATCTTGAGAGCATCTATTAACTTTCACTTCGTCACATTTATTAAACACTGAGAACTGTTGAAAATCCTCATTGACACAAGGGGAAATATCGGCTGTTCTTCCATTGAAGTCAGCACACATCAGAATTGAAACGTCACCTAATGAACTGACAAGTTCTACTAACCAATCCTCAATTTGGTTAATACCATTATCTATATCGTACACAGTATAGTATGGTGAACTGTTTCCAAGTGAAAGAAATCTTTGTCTATAAGGAATACCAACACATTATCATAACTCACATCCATCACTCTGACATACTTCACAAGAGTCTTTCTTATCAGACGGATCACTTCTCCAGATCGTCTACCTCGCTCAGTAAACTTCAGCGCAGGTTTAACATAAACAGCATGGTCATTAAACAACATCGAATGAAATTCCTCAACGAACGTCTCCACGAGACAAACAAAATCAAAAAAAGAAACATATTCAACAAAGCCAGGATCAGACAATTTAGAGAGTACACTGCTAACATTCCAATGAAGGAAAGAGCTGTGTCTTTTAGAGATTCTCTGTATCGGTTTGGGGATCAACATCATCATTGCGGGCATTTGGAACATCACAACAGCCACGCCCATCTTTATTACCACAATCACCCTCAGACACATTCTCTTCACCACACAAGAGTGCACTTGCACTCGAACATATTTCTTCACAACAAGCCGGCACACCTGTGCACTCTGAACTAGAAATATCCTGCGTGTATTTCGAACTTGATTTGCACGTGGGGTATTCAGGCTGCTTGACCCACTCTCTCTACCTGGTGTCGCACTCACACTGTCTATCCCTGTATTTTTACCCACCCATCCCTCCGCAGAAAAACAATGCCTCTGTTTCTTGCTAGGCCGGCCGTATCCCTATGGTCTCTCTACTACTGAGCTCTCATCGTCACTCAGAAAGAACTTTTTGCCATCGATCAGTAGATAGTCATAGACCATTGTGACCTGTTTCTTTTGGTCTTTGGCAGCTTTCAGATGAGGAACTAGTTTCTTTCTTAGGGTTTGAATCCTCTGGGAACAGTCTTCCCCAATGAAAGTGTTGGTGCCCTTCAACTTCCACTTAGCTTTCAGGATCTTCACCTTTTGTTAATAGAAGGTACACCTGGCAATTATAGGTGAACTATCCTTTGCACTCAGGCGATGAACCCTGTCAAAAGAAACATCATCAGTCAAGTCAATGGTCTTCCCCATTATCAATCATCATTATTATTATCATCATCATTATTATTATCATCATCATTATTATTATCATCATCATTATTATCATCGTCATTAGGTGGATGCCACAGCTGAGTGGTTACAACTGTTCAGGTTGTGGGTTTGAATCTTGGAGGCATCTTGTAAAAGGTGGGCATTTTTACAATCTTCCAGGTCAACTTCAAGTGCAGACCTGTCAGTGCCTTAGTTCCCTTTGTGTATACACATTCAGAAGATCAAATATGCAGGTTAAAGATCCTGTAATTCATGTCAGCATTCGGTAGGTTATGGAAACAGAAACATACCCAGCATACATCATTGAAGTCAGAATGCGGCTACCTTCTTGATGGGCAAAAACGGTCGCATACACAAAATCTTACCATTGGTAAACCTCACAGCTCTAGCCTAGGAGCAAGAAAGAAGAAAATGACATGGCTTATAAATCAGTATGTACAATATCATGCAAACTGGTCTTTTTCATTATCATTATAAACGGGACAGCTCAGTGGTCAGAGTACTCGCTTTCCCCCAGCTGCGGCCAAGCAGTGTCGGTTACCACTTGGATGGGTGACTGTTTGCGCGCCATGGCTTCAGTACAGTCCCCCAGTTCACCCAGCTGTAAATGGGTACCTGTCCTCTTTAGGCCAGGGAAGGTAAAGCAGCGAGGGAGAGGAGATGGGCGCCGCCCTCAATATGCTGGCCCCTAGAGAAGCTGAGGTCTGTGACGCCTCGCTCCCCTATGACCACATAAGTTATGGGACACCTTTACCTTTCTTTATAAACGTAAACATTGTTATACTGATGGTTATTGATGTGCCCAGACAACGGAGGAGAGATTCTTGAGGGAGGAAACAACTGGCCTCTGCGGGGGTGGAAGCACTCGCTGTGGGAGGGGGGGATGCGGGGTGTGGCCTTCGTCCACAGCGCCCTCCTCAAAAATCCCCGCTCCCAGACCACTGAGCTCATGCACGTTTCTGATTGGTTCCCGACACTTCTGGCTTTGGCTCAGGGATCGACCAATGGGACGAAGCCACTGGATGGATTCAACCAATGGCCGATGATCAGGTGAGTGAGGCGGTGATCAGCCAGTGGAATGAAGCCTGTCCTGTGCATGTGGGGATGCCGGGAGGCCTGTCAGTAGAAATAGCATCTCCACCTTCTGAAAGTTCTGTGCTTGAAACTTCCTCTTTTCTATCCCTCTCTTTGTTTCTGCTGTGTTCCTTTTCTTCTTGTCACCCCCTTCTTCTTGTCTGTTTTCTGCCTTCTTAGTCCATTCACCTAGAGAACACAACAACAACAACAATGACAACAACAGCAACAACAATGACAACAACAGCAGCAACAACAACATGACAACAAACAAGTAATTTTGCTAAAACAAATGCAGCAGTTCTTGTAAAAATGTTAAATTGATAGTTCAAAAGTACTGAATTCTTTATTTTTGTGTTCTTGTGAGTGTTTTTGAGAAGTCTGTCTTTGTGCGTTTTGTGTTGTATGTTTGTGTGTTATTTCATTTATTTATTTTATCATGCAAATCCATCCCTGGAGCAGATTGGGGCAGTGACCATGTGCCTGTGGTTGGTACAATGAAGCTTAAGCTAAAACGGCTAAAGAGAGCAAAAACAGCACCAAAGCTACAATCAACATATTAGCGATGAAATGATGAATAAGTTTTAGCATCAGCATCAAAAAAAAAATTCAGTGCACTAGAGCAATTGACCACGGCAGAAGAAAGGTGGCAAAATGCTGAAAGGGGAGCATGTTAGAATCTGCAAAGAACCAACCCTGTCACAAAACGAAAGGAAGCCCAAAAAATGGATGACCCAGAAATTCTAGGCCAAATGGAAGAGAGAAGAAAAGCAAAAGCAGATGAACAGAAATACAGAGAACTAGACAAACAAGTGAAAAAGAGTGCAATGAAGCAAAGAACATTGGATTAACACACTGTGTGAGGAAATTGAAGCCAACACCGGAATAAATAGCAAACTATACACCAAAAGAATAAAAGAGATCACAGGGAAAAAAGTGTCGGCAAAAACAGGGTGCCTACGATCAAGAGATGGAGACATTCTTATGGAAAAGGAGGACATCCTCAACAGGTGGTCAGAATACATCACAGAGTTGTATCACGATGACAGAGGCCCACCACCTATCATCAGTAATGAAGATCATCATCAATGCCTTTGTGCCTTATTGGCACGTAGGGCAGCAACAAATGTTCTCCACTCCTGTCTGTCCTGGGCCAGCTTCCGAAGGGTTTCCCCAGGTATGTTGGAAGGTCTTCAGCCTCTGTTTCGACATCCGACGCCAAGTGTTCTTGGGTCGCCCCTCGTTTGCGTTTTCCCTCTGGTGTCCAGTGGAGGGTTGTTCGGGCGATGTTTCCCTGTTCCCGACGGCAGATATGCCCCTATCCATCCCCATCGCCTATGCATGGTGATGTTGTCCATGCTTTTTGGTTGCAACGGCAAAAAGTTCTTGGTTGGAGATGGTCTCAGGCCAGAAGATGCGCAAATTCTTCTGAGATTCTTCGTGTGGAGTGTGGATAGTTTGTCGAGGTCACTCTCAGTCATCCTCCAGCACTCCGAGCCGTACAAAAGGGGGAAAGTACACAGCTCTGGTAAAAGCCCTTATTTTGGTTCTGGTGCTGTACTGGGGCGATTTCCACACATTGTTCAGATTTCTATAAGCATTTCTGCTTTGCTAACCGGTTCTTGAAGTCGCTGCCTGCTCCACCGTCAGCCTAACAGTGCTCCCGAGGTACGTGAACTCTTCAGTTGTTGAAAAATCTTCTCCATTCACTGGACCAGTGTTTGAATCAGAACCCCTAATGTCAGTGTCATCACCTCTGTCTTCTTCTGACTGATTTTCAGGCCTACTTGCTGTCCCAAAAGTGCTGAGACGGGATGTCCTCTTGAATGTGATGGTGGGTATGTGAGAGCAGTGCCAGATCGTCGGCAAAATCTGGTCTTCAAGCGTTGAGAAGGGGGTCCATCTGATGCCCCGGTGACTGGTCAGCTGTTGTCTGTCTCATCACCCAATCAATTGTAGGTTGAAGAGTAGTGCTGACATGGGCGGGCCTTGTCTGACGCCAGTTTGTACACTGAAACTGGTTTTGCTGTTCCCTACTCTGCACGTAAGTTGTTGTAAAGCTCTTAATGCTGGAAAACTCTCCTGTGGAATTCCTTTATGCTGGAGTAGGGTCCCATACACTTTCTCGATGAATGCTGTCAAAGGCTTTTTTCAAAATCTACAAGTTGATATACAGCTGCTCTGCCATTTTCCGCGCACTGTTCGATGATGGCCAGGGTGAAGATCTGGTCTATGCATCTTCTTCCTGGTCGAAAACCTGCCTGTTCCTTTCTGAGTTGTTGGTCCACTGCCTCCTTTAGATTTGTCCCATGATGATCTTTGCCAGAATCTTTCTGGGAACAGATAGCAGAGTGATTCCTCTCCCGTTGTTACAATTGTTCAGGGCTCCTTTCTTTGGGATCTTCACGATGACTCCTTCTGTCCAATCTGCTGGTAGCTGTTTTCTCCTCCCATATAGCTGCAAAGAGTGGCTGTAAAAACTTTAGATGCAAACTCTGGATCTGCCTTTGAAAAGTTCTGCGTTAAGGTTTCCTGGCCA
>CM054167.1:36602499-36642499 GCA_028751875.1 Rapana venosa | reverse complement strand
AATTACGGCGTATTAGCGCCATTCGAAAGTATCTGTCCACCGATGCAACATCCAAACTTGTCACTTCTCTCATTCTTTCACGTCTGGACTATTGCAATTCTCTTCTGGCTGGTCTGCCAGCAACACCTATTCACTCCCTTCAACGTATACAAAACTCCGCAGCTTGACTAGTTCTCAGAAAGAAAAAATCGGAGCACATTACCCACCTCTTGCATCTCTCCACTGGCTGCCTGTGCCACAGAGAGTAGATTATAAGATCAGTACCCTCTGTTACAAATGTCTCCACAAAACTGCACCCTCCTACCTCTGTGAATGTCTTTACCTGTACACTCCTTCACATTCCCTCTGCTCTGCTGCAGATACCTTGTGCCTATGAATACCTAGATTCAATCAATCTACCGTTGGCCGCCGCTCTCTCTCTATTTCGGGTCCATCGACCTGGAATGAGCTCCCTCTCTCTCTTCGCCAGAAGTCTAACTATGACACTTTTAAATCCAGCCTCAAGACATATTTATTTCAAACCTGAGATTCCCCCCCTCCTGTTTCATATCAGAACTATCCCTCCTTCACTAACCCATGTCCTATCACCCAGCTAAAGTATATGACCTGTGTGTGTGTGTGTGTGTGTGTGCTTTTGAAAAACATTTGACTATTGCAATTTTATTTCATAGATTTGGTCTGCAGTACCATGTTTGTAATATCTGTTTAAACTATTGATTATTTGTCATTGGTTGTATGACTGTAAGATTAGGTTGAATGCATGGGCTTTTGTTTGTCTTTGCAAGATATAGCGCTATATAAGTTCCATTTATTTTTATTATATTATTAATATTAATATTATTATTTTTATATTATTATTATTAAGGATGTTAAATGCTTATGTGGTGAATAGATTTCAAATACTGATATCATACTTGAATGTGAGAAGTTAAAACCTCATCTCCCTGCCTTTTCTGAGAATTCCATTGAAGAAATTTTGATCAATGTTAAGGTAACAATTGACATTGCTAAAGGTTTATTGTTAAGTCCTAAAGGGCATTTATTGTAGTTATTGTAGTTAATTTTAAATTTCCATTAAAAAAAAATTTTGTTCTTGATTTGTTCATGTTAAGAATACTATTTCCTTTGTTATTACTATTTATTACACACACGAGCGCGCATGCATGCAGGGATGCCCACACACACGCACACTCACACACATAGACTAGATAGATCTCTCTCTCTCTCTCTCTCTCTCTCTCTTCTCTCTCTCTCTCTCTCTCTTGCTCTTTCTCTTATCTCACTATATCAGTCTCCTATTTTAGGATCGTCTCATATCACTTTAAGTGGAAAGACGTTAAAATTGAAGACTTACTTACTTACACACACTCACACACACACGCCACACCGCACACACACACTCACACAACACTCACACACACACACACCATCACACACACTACACTCATGCACGCACAATGCACACATCACACACACCTCACACACACACACACACCCACAACACCACTACTCATGCATTTGCAAAAGCAAGTAACCACTAAACCTCACCAACTCCTCTCGTTTGCAGCCAAGGAGCCAGAAGCTCGCGTTCAGAAATTCTGCACAACATTGATGTCCTGTTCCCACTGCAGGGAGAAAGCCAGTACCCCCACATCTTCGACACTCGAGTGCGAGCTGCCATTAGGGCCGGTGAATACAAATTAATCACCGGAAATCCTGGTGAGTGAGTGATGAAATTGGTGATGAGAGTGGAAGAGAGGGAGGATGATAGATTATGTTTGTTTATCATGTTCGATGGTGACCTCCAAAACAGCAGCTTCCTCCACTGAAATTGTGCAGCAATTTGATTATAGTGGAGGTGCCTTGCCCACAGCACAGTACATCCCCACTCTCTCGGCCAAGTGGGCATAAGGACCGTCAGCGTTGGAGATGTTCTCCAAAGGCCAACCAGCCCCCAGGGCTGCAGCACATTAGGACTGTGCAAATCAAGCCTCCTAGTCAGAGAGTCATTAGTTGTCACTAAAGACTAAGCTGTATAAGTGGAATTTCATGAGTGGGGAAAGGAAAAAGCCATGATCATACTACAGGCTTCACTTTGCTGTTGCCTCCCAGCGTCAGTGGTTTAATCAAGACTGTGGTTAAAGCCTGGCGCTGTAGGCAAAAGGATGATAGAGGATAATAGGAGATGTAAATATAGGTATAATCATTTATGTGTGTGTATGTGCATTTTGGACTTGTTAGAACTATTACTTGCTATTGGTTTGCATGACTGTGTAAGAATGAGTTGAGTGCAAGCGCTTTGATTTGTCTGTGCCAAGATACAGCCGCTATATAATTCCATTTATTCTTTTTATTATTTATTTATTATCTTCTTCTCTGGTTTCCCTTGCTGGGTGGGAATATTATCAAACACATGGAGAAATGCGGTGTATATATAAGTTCGTAACACAGCACATTTTCCACGCAGATGAAAGGACAACCCTAGGGGCTGTCTGAGCGTTCAAGAGAAGAGGAAATTAAAGAGAAGGATTAAACATTTAATAGTTTTTGTCGTGCCAAATTCTTTATGGTTTTGTTCAAAAAGGGGGTTTCAATGTCTTTTTCTGATGTCAATAACAACCACAAATCAGTCGCATTGCACTCTGAACCATTTTTCGTAGGAGCCATATGGCAGGTGGGGGTTAGTTCAGGTGTTGAATTGAGATTTTTGATTGATTATAAAACTATAATCGTTATTTTACCTCGTACTGAATAATCAAGGTGTTAACTTTGTTTCTTTTGTTTTTGTTTACAAAACAACAACGCCATGTTTCGTAAAATCCAAGCATTCACTTCTGACACCTATTCACGATGCTGTATTGTCAAAGTCTCATTTTGTCACTTTCCACATCTAGTTACTTCAATTTCTAAATAAATGTTCACAGAAGTGTCCAATTTTCTACGGTATGTGAGTCTTGTGTGTGGTTTTTGTGTGTGTGTGTGTGTGTTGGATAGCCTTTTTATTGCAGATTAACAACATGTCAGTAATCAACATTGACCTCTGGTGCAATGCGACTTGTTTTGTGAGATGTGTATTACCCAACAAAAAGTCCCATTTCTCTTTCATACAGCTATGAAAGTGGGCTAGGGGAGGGAGACAATGCCCCTTTTATTCCATTTAGGGGATGGTCTGTCCCGTTTATTTTTTGAAATCCTAGGATCAAGACTGCATGGCAGCTTCTCCCAGTGTGTACTTAGAGTCTTGCAGTGATTGGCGGGAAAGGAGGGAGGCCTGAATGAGAAAGCATGTGGAGGGTGATCCTGTGGGCCTTGAGCTGGTAGTGCAGTGTAGTGTAGTTAGTGTAGTGCAGTGCAGTGTAGTGCAGGTAGTGCAGGTAGTGTTGGGGGTAGTGTAGTGTAGTGTTTTGTGTGTGTAGTGAAGTGTAGTGTAGTGTAGTGTAGTGTAGTGTAGTGCAGTGTAGTGTAGTGTAGTGTAGTGTAGTGTAGTGTAGTGTCGTGTAGTGTAGTGTAGTGCAGTGAGTGCAGTGCAGGTGCAGTGCAGTGCAGTGCAGTGCAGTGCAGTGCGTAGTGCAGTGCAGTGCAGTGCAGTGTGTGCAGTGCGTGCAGTGCCTGCTGTGTAGTGTAGGCACTGCAGTGTAGTGCAGTGCGGTGCAGTGTATGTACTGTAGTAGTGTAGGTAGTGCAGTGCAGTGCAGTGCAGTGCGTGTAGTGTAGTGTAGTGCAGTGTGTGTAGTGCAGGTGTCTTATGTCTGTACGTACTGTACTGTCGTATTACTGTACTGTGTAGTGTAGTGTAGTGCAGTGCAGTGCAGTGTAGTGTAAGTGTAGTGTGTGTGTGTAGTGTAGTGCAGTGCAGTGCAGTGAAGTGTTTTTATTGTATTCTTTTAAATTTCGAGGATAAGGGAAAAAGCACTTTGTGTTTTTTATCGGTCCTGTGTTATGCAGTTTTTTCCCACGGCACATGGCCTACTCTTCAAAAGCGTAACAGTTTTTAATATGTGCTAAAGTTTTCTGCATGCACATGGCCTCGGTTTAAAGTTCTATCTGAAGGCTTTGGGGGAGTTGGCCCGATGTTAACTCGGGAGGAAAAATCCTCATGAACAGAATCAAACCTGGTGTCAGCAGATCATGAGCACTCACTCTAACCAAGGTATCTGTTCCCCACACACTGTGTAGTGTAGTGTAGTGTTGTGTAGTTTAGTAGTGTGTGTGTTTTGCAGTGTAGTTTAGTGTAGTGCAGTGTAGTGTAGTGTTTTTGCAGTGCAGTGCATTGCATTGCAGTGTTTGAAGGTATTTTTAGTGTATGGTAGTGTGTGTATGGGTAGTGTGGTTTGTAGTGTCTTGTGTGTATTGTAGTTAGTGCATTGTAGTAAAAGTGTAGTGTAGTGTATTGTAGTGTATGTAGTGTATTGGTAGTGTAGTGTAGTGTATTGTAGTGTTTTTGTGGTGTGTAGTGTATTGTAGTGTTTTGTGGTGTAGTGTATTGTAGTGTAAGTGCATTGTAGTTAAGTGTAGTGTATTGTATTTTTAGTGTAGTTTTACTTTTAGTGTAGTGTAGTGTAGTGTAGTGTAGTGTTGTGTGGTGTAGTGTATTGTAGTGTTGTGTGGTGTAGTGTATTGTAGTGTTTTTGTGGTGTAGTGTATTGTAGTGTTGTGTGGTGTAGTGTATTGTAGTGGTTGTGTGGTGTTAGTGTTATTGTAGTGTTGTGTGGTGTTGGGTGTATTATTAGCATTGTGTGGTGTAGTGTATTGTAGTGTTGTGTGGTGTATAGTGGGGTGTAGTGGTGTAGTTATTGTAGTGTATTGTTGTGTGGTGTATTGTATTTGTTGTGTGGTTTTGTTGTGTTTTTAGTGTTGTGTGGGTGTAGTGTTGTGTGGTTTTTAGTGTATTATAGTTTTGTGTGGTGTGTGTATTGTAGTGTTGTGTGGTGTAGTGTGGTGTAGTGTATTGTATTGTAGTGTTAGTGTATTGTAGTGTAGTGCATTGTAGTGTGTGTAGTGTATTGTAGTTGTGTGTTTAGTGTTGTGTGGTGTTGTGTATTATTAGCGTTGTGTGGGTGTAGTGTTTGTAGTGTTTGTGGTGTGGGTGTATTGAGGTTGTGTGGTGTTAGTGTATTATAGCGTTGTGTGGTGTAGTGTATTGTAAGTGTTGTTGGTGTCGTGTATTGTTAGGTAGTGTAGTGTATGTAGTGTTGGGTGGTGTAGTGTATTGTAGTGTTGTGTGTCTAATTGTATTTGTTGTTGGTTTTTGTGTATTGTAGTGTTGTGTGGTGTATTGTTGTGTGGATAGTGTAGTGTAGTTAGTGTATTATAGTGTTGTGTGGTGTAGTGTATTGTAGTGTTGGTGTGGTGTATGAATTGTTGTGTGGTGTATTGTAGTGTTGTGTGGTGTAGTGTGTTTTTTAAAGTGTTGTGTGGTGTAGTGTTGTGTGGTGTTAGTTGTTTTATGTGTTGTGTGGTTGTAGTGTATTGTAGTGTTGTGTGGTGTGTGTGGTGTATGTATTATAGCGTTGTGTGGTGTGTGTATTGTAGTGTTGTGTGGTGTGTGTATTTGTAGTGTTTTGTAGTGTTGTGTGGTGTTTAGTGTATTATAGCGTTGTGTGGTGTAGTGTATTGTAGTGTTGTGTGGTGTGTGTATTTTTGTGTAGTGTAGTGTATTGTAGTGGTGTGGGGTTTGTAGTGAAATTGTAGTGTAGTGTAGTGTAGTGTATTGTAGTGTTGTGTGTGTAGTTGTATTGTAGTGTTGTGTGGGTAGTGTATTGTAGTGTTGTGTGGTGTATTGTTGTGTGGATGTAGTGTAGTGTAGTGTAGTGTAGTGTATTATAGTGTTGTGTGGTGTAGTGTATTGTAGTGTTGTGTGATGTATTGTATTGTTTTTGTGGTGTAGTGTATTGTAGTGTTGTGTGGTCCCAGTGTATTGTAGTGTTGTGTGGTGTATTGTAGTGTTGTGTTGTATAGTGTATTGTAGTGTGGTGTGTGTATTGTAGTGTTGTGTGGTGTAGTGTATTGTAGTGTAGTGTGTGTTTATAGTGTTGTGTGGGTAGTGTATTGTAGTGTTGTGTGGTGTAGTGTGGTGTATGTATTGTATTGTAGTGTAGTTTTATTGTAGTGTTGTGTGGTGTATTGTAGTGTAGTGTGTGTCTTGTAGTGTTGTGTGGTGTAGTGTATTTAGTGTTGTGTGGTGTTAGTGTATTATTGTGTTGTGTGGTGTATTTTTAGTGTGGGTGTATTGTAGTTTTGTGTGGTGTGTGTATTGTAGTGTTGTGGGGGTGTTAGTGTATTATAGTGTTGTGTGGTGTAGTGATTGTAGTGTTGTGTGGTGTAGTGTATTGTAGTGTTGTGTGGTGTGTGTATTGTAGTGTATTGTTGTGTGGTGTATTGTAGGGGTGTGTGGTGTAGTGTGGTGTAGTGTATTGTAGTGTAGTGTGGAGAAGTGGTGTGTGGAGTAGTGTATTGTAGTGTTGTGTTGTATAGTGTATTGTAGTGTGGTGTGGTGTATTGTAGTGATGTGCGGTGTAGTGTATTATAGTGTTGTGGGGTTTGTAGTGTATTGTAGTGTTGTTTGGTTGTAGTGTTGTGTGGTGTAGTGGATTGTAGTGTTGGGGTGGTGTAGTGTATTGTAGTGTTGTGTGGTGTAGTGTATTTTTAGTTTTGGGTGTGGTTTTGTGTATTGTAGCATTGTGTGGTGTAGTGTATTGTATTGTAGTGTAGTGTTTTGTAGTGTTGTGTGGTGTAGTGTTTGTGTGTAGTGTTGTGTGGTGTAGTGTTGTGTGGTGTAGTGTATTGTAGTGTTATGTGGTGTAATGTTTTTTAGTGTTGTGTGGTGTAGTGTATTGTGTGTTGTGTGGTTGCAGTGTATTGTATTGTAGTGTAGTGTATTTTATTGTGTGTTGTGTGGTGTAGTGTGGGTAGTGTATTGTGTTTTTGTGTGGTGTAGTGTATTGTAGTGTTGTGTGGTGTAGTGTATTGTATTGTAGTTTTGTGTAGTGTATTGTGTGTTGTGTGGTGTAGTGTATTGTAGTGTAGTGTAGTATTGTGTGGGGGTATTGTATTGTAGTGTAGTGTAGTGTTGTGTAGTGTGTGTAGTTTTGTGTGGTGTAGTGTATTGTATTGTAGGTTTATAGTGTTGTGTGGTGAGTGTATTGTAGTGTTGTGTGGTGTAGTGTATTTGTAGTGTTGTGGGGGTAGTGTTATGTAGTGTTGTGTGGTGTATTGTAGTGTAGTGTAGTGTATTGTAGTGTTGTTGTGGTGTAGTGTATTTAGTGTAGTGTTGTTGGTGTATTGTATTGTAGTGTAGTGTAGTGGTAGTTTTAGTGTAGTGTTGTGTGGTTTTAGTGTAGATGTAGTGTGGTGGTAGTGGTTTTATTTGTAGTGCGGTAGTTTTGTGTGGTGTATTGTAGTTTTAGTGTGTGTTGTGTGGTGTAGTGTATTGTAGTGTGGTGTAGTGTAGTGTATTGTTGTGTGGTTTTAATTTTATTGTAGTGTTGTGTGGTGTAGTGTATTGTAGTGTTGGGGGGTTTGTAGTGTAGTTAGTGTTGTGTGGTGTAGTGTATTGTAGTGTTTTTGTGGTTGTAGTGTATTGTATTGTTGTGTGGTGTAATGTATTGTAGTGTTGTGTGGTGTAGTGTATTGTTGTGTTGTGTGGTGTAGTGTATTGTAGTGTTGTGTGGTGTAGTGTATTGTAGTGTAGTGTGGTGTAATGTATTGTAGGGGTTGTGTGGTGTAGTGTATTGTAGTGTTGTGTGGTTGTAGTGTATTGTAGTGTAGTGAAGTGTATTGTAGTGTTGTGTGGTGTGGGTTTTATTGTAGTGTAGTGTGGGTTGTAGTGTATTGTAGGGGTGTGTGGTGTAGTGTATTGTAGTGTTGTGGGGTGTAGGGGTGGTTGTAGTGTATTGTAGTGTGTTTTGGTGTATTGTTGTGTGGTGTAGTGTAGTGTAGTGTAGTTTGTTTTGTGTAGTGTAGTGTATTTTTGTGTTGTGTGGGTGTGGGGTTTTGTAGTGTTGTGTGGTGTATTGTTTGGGTTGTGTGGTTTAGTGTATGTAGTGTTGTGTGGTGCAGGGGTATTGTAGTGTTGTGTGGTGTATTGTAGTGTTGTGTTGTATAGTGTATTGTAGTGTGGTGTGGTGTATTTTTGTTTTGTGTGGTGTAGTGTATTGTAGTTTTAGTGTAGTGTATTATAGTGTTGTGTGGTGTAGTGTATTGTAGTGTTGTGTGTGTAGTGTGTTTTAGTTTTATTGTATTGTATTTGTAGTGTATTTTTGTAGTGTTGTGTTGGTGAAATTGTAGTGTAGTGTAGTGTTTGTAGTGTTGTGGGGTGTATTTGTATTTTTGGTAATTGTTGGGGGTTAGTGTATTTTAGTGTTGTGTGGGTGTATTGTAGTGTAGTGTATTTAGAGTTGTGTGGTGTAGTGTTTTTGTAGGGTTGTGTGGTGTTAGTGTATTTTAGTTTGTTTGATGTGTGTATTGTGTGTTGTGTGGGTAGTGTCTGTAGTGTTGTGTGGTGTAATGTTTGTGTGTATTGTTGTGTGGTTGTTTGTAGTTTTTGTGTGGTGTGTGTATTTTTGTGTGTTTGTGTAGTATATTGTAGTGTAGTGTGGTGAAGTGTGTGTGGTTGTAGTGTTTGTAGTGTTGTGTTGTTAGTGTATTGTAAGTGTGGTGTGTTTTATTGTATGATGTGTGGTGTGGGGTTTATAGTGTTGTGTGTGTGTGTATTTAGTGGTTGTTTGGTGTAGTGTTGTGTGGTGTAGTGTATTGTAGTGTTGTGTGGTTTTGTGATTGTAGTGTTGTGTGGTGTAGTGTTTTTTAGTGTTGTGTAGTGTAGTGTATTGTAGATTGTGTGGTGTAGTGTATTGTATTGTGTAGTGTTTTGTGTATTGTGTGGTGTAGTGTATTGTAGTGTATGTTGTGTGGTGTATTTTTGGGTGTGTGTTTGTGTATTTTTGTGTTATGTGGTGTAATGTATTGTGTTTTTTGTGTGGTGTAGTTTTTATTTTTTATTTGTTGTTGTGGTGCAGTGTATTGTATTGTAGTGTGTGTTTTTATGTAGTGTTGTGTTGTTAGTGGTATAGTGTATAGTAGTTTTGTGGTGTAGTGTATTGTAGTGTTTGTGGTGTAGTGTATTGTATTGTATGAAGGTAGTGTATTGTAGTGTTGTTGGTGTAGTGTATTGTAGTTAGTGTTGTGTTTGGTTGTGTGGTGTTTTGAAATTGTAGTGTAGTGTAGTGTAGTGTAGTGTAGTGTAGTGTAGTGTGTGTAGTGTAGTGTAGTGTAGTGTAGTGTAGTGTTGTGTGGTGTAGTGTTTTGTAGTGTATTGTAGTGTATTATAGTGTTGTGTGGTGTAGTGTATTGTAGTGTGTGTGGTGTAGTGTTGTGTGGTGTATTGTGTGTAGTGTAGTGTATTTAGTGTTGTGTGGGTAGTGTATTGTAGTGTAGTGTTGTGTGGTGTATTGTATTGTAGTGTTAGTGTAGTGTAGTGTTGTGTGGGGTATTTGTAGTGTAGTGGTAGTGTGTGTTGTGTTGTGTGGTGTAGTGTATTGTAGTGTAGTGTAGTGTTTGTTGTGTGGTGTAGTGTAGTGTTGTGTGGTGTAGTGTAGTGTATTGTTGTGGGGTGTAATTTATTGTAGTGTGGTGTGGTGTATTGTAGTGTTGTGTGGTGTTAGTGTATTGTAGTGTTGTGGGGAGTGTAGGTAGTATAGTGTTGTGTGGTGTAGTGGTATTGTATTGTTGTGTGGTGTAATGTATTGTAGTGTGGTGTGGTGTATTGTGTGTTGTGTGGTGTAGTGTATTGTAGTGTTGTGGGGTGTGTGTAGGTATAGTGTTGTGTGGTGTAGTGTATTGTAGTGTTGTGTGGTGTGTGTATTGTGTGTTGTGTGGTGTAGTGTATTGTAGTGTTGTGTGGTGAAAGTGTATTGTAGTGTTTTTGTGGTGTATTGTAGTTTTTGTGTGGTGTAGTGTATTGTAGTGTTGTGTGGTGAAAGTATTGTAGTGTTGTGTGGTGTAGTGTATTGTAGTGTTGTGTGGTGTAGTGTATTGTAGTGTTGTGTGGTGTAGTGTATTGTAGTGTTGTGTGGTGTATTGTAGTGTTGTGTGGGGGTTAGTGTTTTTGTAGGTTTGTGTGGTGTATTGTAGTGTTTTTGGTGTAGTGTATGTAGGGGTGGTGTGTGTATTGTAGTGTTGTGGGGGTTGTAGTGTATTGTAGTGTTGTGTGGTGTATTGTAGTGTTGTGTTGTAGGGGATTGTAGTGTTGTGTGGTGTATTGTAGTGTAATTGTAGTGTTTTTGTGGTGTTAGTGTAGTTTTGGTGGGTGTAGTGTAATGTAGTGTGTGTGGGTGTAATGATTGTAGTGTTGGTGTAGGGTATTGTAAGTTGTGTGGGTTTTGTAGTGTGTGTGGTGTGGGTGTTTTGTAGGGTTGTGTGGTGTAATGTATTGTAGTGTTGTGTGGTGTAGTGTTGTGTGGTGAAATGTATTGTAGTGTTGTGTGGTGTAGTGTATTGGATACCACTTTATGTCACAGCAGATTTGTCTACATGGAATTCAGGTTGCTCTTTCCAGGCAGAGCACATCGCCACAAGAACAGCTCCACCTTTTTTTTGTTTCTTTTCCAGTCTGCACATATGTATTTGGTTTCTTGTCAGATTGGCTTTTTTCTACAGAATTTTGCCAGGGACAACTTGTTGCCATGGGTTCTTTTACATGCACTAATGAATATTACAAATAAGACCTCGGTTTATTGTCTCATCTGAAATATTAGCAACCAGACCACCACTTAATGGTTATGTGGATGGGGGAAAGTTTCAGGCACAAACGGGGATGGAACCGGTTACCTCACACTTGAAAGCTGGACTTTTGGCTTTCTATGCAGGTGTGGTACTTGTAGACCTCTAATCAATGGACTGATGACTGCCCAACAGTTGATTCCAGGAGAAACACAAAATGCTAAAATGGAAATGTTATGGCTTTGCCCCATGCCCTCCCTCCATCCCTCCCTCCCTCCCATTAATTCTTTTTCTTCACTAAATCCTCAGAGAGCAAGTATTGTTGTCTGTCATATGAGCGAAAAAGTGTTGCGCTGCCGTTAAGTGCTTGACAAGTCAGGCCCGGTGCATTCAACTTCGGCGTGAGAGAGATTTGTCATCTGTTAAGTCTTTCTGGAGCAAAAAGGCAGGAGAAAGGACCAAGGAGGCAGGCAATAGACAAGGAGGAGGTGACAGGAAGAAAAGGAAGAAGGCAGGAATGAAGAGAGGGACAGAAAAGAGGGAATTCCTAGCACAGAATTTCCAGAAGGTGGGGATGCTATTTATACTGGCAGGCCAAAGCTGTGAATTTCCCCCACTTTCAGCTCCTCTCAGTTGCTGTCCATCCCATCCCAGCTGGTGCTAATAATAGCAGGAACTGACTGCACTTGGTCTTGGTAAAGGGAAGGGGTACACTCATTTTAGCACTGGGCCTTGGACCCTTGACTGAGCTATGCTGGATGTGCGTGCTGTGCTAGGCCCCTGGCATCCCCACAGGGAAACCTCCCATTATTTCAGACCACATGGTGACCTGCTGCTTTGGCTGCTCTGCTGTTCCCCTGTGCCTCACTATGGCCAAAGGAAGATTGGGTTGGAATTTTTTTTTAACAGTTAGGTATTTTGGGGAGCTGTAAATGGGTACCTGCCTCATTAAGGTCAGGGAAGGTGAAGCAGCAAGGGCGAGGAGATGGGCGCTGCCCTCAATATGCTGGCCCCTGGAGATGGTGAGGTCTCTGATGCCTTGCGCCCCAGTGACCACATAGATTATTGGACACCTTTACCTTTACCTTTTATATGGGGGATGGGGATGGAGGTTTTTCTTTGCTTTTATAAAAGTAAATGTTGATAAACAGTCTGACAGATGCTGGAGCCGAGTGGTTAAGATCGTTTGATTTCAATCCCCTGGATCCATGAAGTTGCAGGCTCGAATCTTGGCAGTGTCTAGTGAATTAAGGGTGGGGATTTTTACGATCTCCATGTCAACGCGAAGTACAGACCTGCCAGTGCCTTATTTCCCTCTGTGTATACACATGCAGAGGATCAAATATGCATGGTTAAAGATCCTGTAATTCATGTTAGCGGTTGATGGGTTATGGAAACACGAACATACTCAGCATGCAACCTGTACAATGAAATGAGCTGCTCTGAAGTCAGAATGTGTGGGATGAGTCCAGCAGGCAGACCTCCTGTAAAGTGACAAGCACAGGAGAAGACCAGGCACTGTGCACCCCACCCAGTAAGGGAACAAAGAGAGGGAGGGAGAGACAGACAGACAGACAGACAGACAAAGACAGATGAGAGAAAGAGGGTAATAGAATGAGCAACAATTGCTTTTTTTTACATCCGGCCCTCTGACCCGGGGACGGATAGCTCAGTGGTCAGAGCACTCGCTTTCCCCCCAGCCAAGTTAAGTAGCGTCGAGCGTGGTTACCAGTTGGATGGGTGACCGTTTGCGCGCCTTGGCTTCAGTACAGTTCCCCCAGTTCACCCAGCTGTAAATGGGTACCTGCCCTCTTTAGGGTCAGGGAAGGTAAAGCAGCGAGGGAGAGGAGATGGGCGCCGCCCTCAATATGCTGGCCCTAGAGAAGTGAGGTCTCTGACGCCTCGCTCCCCTACGACCTTATAGGTTATGGGACTCCTTTACCTCCTCCTTTACCTCTGACCCCCCCAAAAAAAACAAAAAAAAAAACAACAACCCCAAACCAAACCAAACCAAAACAAAACAACAAGAAGAACAAAACAACAACCCCCAAAACCCCAACCAAAATCAAAAAACAAAAAACCCCAGACAAACAAACAAAGCAAACACACACAACAACAAAACAAAACAAAGACAGAAACCACAACAAACATGGAACATTTTCAAATGCTTATAGTATGTAAAATCCCCATGAAAATCATCTCTAACCAACAATGGCACAGAGAGAAAATCCTTTTCAAGATTCATAAGAGAGAGAGAGGGGGAGAGAGAGAGAGAGGGGCACACATACACACAAATGCACGCACGCACACGCACACACGCTTGCACGCACACACACACATACAACACACACACATACACACATACACATTTGTGTAAAAGTGTGTATGTGTATGCCCTTATGGCCTGCAAAAACTGAATAAATGTGATTGATTGACACACACACACACCCACACACACACACACACATACACACACACATAAAGAGACAGACAGACATATTACGTACTCACATTCCCAACAAGACAGATGGACAAGGTGGATCTGTGGTCTAGAGGTAACGCACCTGTCTAGAAAGCGAAGAGTCCAGGTCGGAAGTGTGCGGTGGTTTGAATCCCGTTTGGACCTGAAACTTTCCCCCATCCATTAGACCATGAGTGGTGGTCTGGGCACTAGTCTTTTGAATGAGACGATAAACTGAGGTTATTTAGCACATGTAAAAGAACCCACGGCAACAAGAGAGTTGTCCCTGGCAAAATTATGTAGGAAAAAGCCACTCTGATAGGGAAACAAATACAGCTGCAGACAGGAAAAAAGAAAAAAAAAGGGTGGCGCTGCTCTTGTGACGACGTGCTCACCCCGAGGACAGCAGCCCGAATTTCATGCAGAGAAATCTGCCGTGACTTAAAGTGGTATAAAATGAAATTAAATCGATAAATAAACAGGCATCTCACTTCTTTTCAGGTAATGGCAGTTGGATTCCCCCTCCCAGCCAAACGCACCTTGACCCCAAATTTTCCCATGATGCTCCGGCCAAAAATGTCTGGCTGTTCCGCATTGCTCAAGATCCGTATGAAGAAATCGACCTGTCCGAGAAACAGCCTGGCATTGTGAAAGAGCTGCTGGGACGACTGGCGTTTTACAACAGCACTGCTGTGCCCCCTGTGTATCCGCCTAGTGACCCCCACTGTGACCCCAAACGACTCAATGGATTTTGGGGTCCGTGGGAATCGTAGATGGTTTCAGGAAAAGTTGGTGTATGTGTGTGTGTTTGTGTGGATCAGAATTGTAAAGTATTTCTTGCCATAAAAATGATATAGGCTTATCGGAGACAATGAAATGAAATCATCATTGTATGTTTGTCCGTCGTGTCCGACGATGACCTCCAAAACAGCAGAGGAAGCAGCTGCTGTTTTGGAAACTGGGCAGAAATTTGATTATAGAGGAGATGCCTTGCCCACAGTACATCCCCACTTTCTCAGCCAAGTGGGCATAAGGACAGTCAGCGTTGGAGATGTTCTCCAAAGGCCAACCAGCCCCCAGGGCTGCAGCACATAAGGACTGTGCGAGTCAAGCCTCCTAGTCAGAGAGTCATAGTCGATCACTAAAGACTAAGCAGTAAAGTGGAATTCCATGAGTGGGAAAGCCACTGGTCATACAGCCTCTCACTTTGCTGTTGCCCCCAGCGTCAATCAAGAACTGTGATAAAGCCCAGGCACTGACGGCAGCATAATTCAATGCAGCAAACTACTTAGTAGTCAGTGTGACTTTTTAAAAATCGATTTTATTCTTTTATTTTGAGGATAATGAAATAAGCACTCGTGTGCTTTTTTACATCTAGTCCCCGTGTGTATGCAGTTTTGTAAATTTTGTCATTTTGACTCAAATGATACACATGAAACATTATGTTGCATTCTTTTTTAGATTTTAATTGCTCTCTTTTTGTAAAAATCAGGTGAAAACATGATTAATGATTTCAGCTTGATTATTATCTGTTACCATCATATTGCTTAATTTGTGTATACCTTTCATATATTTTTTGGCGCAAGTATTTAGAGTTCTCAGTAAGTTTTCTCTTTGTTCAGTATATAATACATATGATGTATGTAGAGGTTTTCAGAGTAGTTGAGAATTGTAGAAGTATTGAGGAAAATGGCAGTATGTACATTTTTCCATTTGTGAGAGTAAGAAGATGATAAAGATTCGTAGGTGGTACATAACTAAGTGACAAGCACAGATGCAGTTGTCAAAGTGGTGATGAGCAGAATACAGTCACAATGAAGGCACTTCAAGTTCTAAATGAAACTTAAAAATTCTCAGTAGTAAAAAGTATAGCTTCTTCACTGCAGTTATATTTCACATTGTAAAAGCATGACTAAAAACAGCTAAAGACTATGACTGTCCTACTTTAGGTGTGGAATGTTTACAGTGTCCTATCTGTCACATGACGGGACACAGCGCACAAATCCAGCATAAAGACTATGACTGTCCTACTTTAGGTGTGGAATGTTTACAGTGTCCTATCTGTCACATTGACGGGACACAGCGCACAAATCCAGCAATGAAGAGGCTACATAGACTGTCCCTTACTTTAGAATGTGCAATGTGTACAGTAGTCCCTCATCTGTCTAATTACGGCACCAGCGCCTAATTGGAATGCAGGTCCCGGCAGATGCTACATCGAAAGTGGTTTCTGACCAATCAGTGTGGTAGTTATCCTTGCATGTATAACTAATAAATCCTGCATTGGATGAACAGTGAATGCTAAATCGAAAGCTGAACAACGGTTGAGTTATTTTATATTAAAATGGATAACAAAAATAAGAATTTGAGCAATGAAAAAATAAGTGTCAATGTATGCCAAAAGTCTTTGAAAAGGTTGAATGTATACTGAATTTAACATCCAATTAAAAAGTCAGAATTTTGGATTAATCAAAAAAGCAATGTTGATGCATGATCTTTGGAAAGTTGACATGTTTCAGGTTTTCTCCTTGTTTGTCAAGTTATGTTTTTGGTTATCAAAAAGATGTGATGCAGATTATTGTCTGCTGTTGACTTTTGTCTTTTTTTTAGTTATTCTTTTATTTTGTTCTTGAATGAATATAATTATTTTTGTTTGAAGAAAAAATTGTTTTTGATGTTTTTATTATTTTTTATTAATCCTTTTTAAAAAGAAAGTATATTGATAAATATTCTTGATCTCTCATAGCAGCCCAAAAGTAAGAACATGACACCCTAGTGTTTGGCAGAACCAATTTTCAGTTTATTATTATTTGATTTATTTTTACTGGCTTGTTTTTATGTGATTTTTTTGTGGACATTCATTTTCTTTTTTTAAAAAGCTACCCAATAGTTAATAGTTATTGGTGGAATAATTGAAAATTGATGGATTGCATTACTTATTGCATTATTGCTTGATTGATTGAATGAATTGATTGGTCTGTTGATGAGTGATTTGATGGATTCTGATTGACACTTTGATCAGTCTGTTAAGGGCTGATTCTATTTGACGCTTTAATCATCAATCTGTTAAAAAACTGGTTAATAGTTGGCTTATTGGATCAATTCAGCTTAGCTCGGCTCTGCTTAACTCAACTCAACTGTCTCCATCACCATTGTCCTCAGTAGGAGCTCCACGCAATGCCACCAGGGTTCAGTTATAGAAGGAACTATATGTGTGTGTCCAAAATGATCAGTTATTGGTTTGTTAGGTGGGTGTGTGAGTAGTACATCTGTCTTCTTCTTCATCGAATGCTTGAATGAGCGAAAATGCATTGCGCTGCCATGAAGCACCTGACAAGTCAGGCCCAGCATATCATGTTTTTGTCAGGGATGATGTGTCTTTTTTGTTTGTTTCTATGCAGATTTGTATGTTTACTAATACACCCCATATATAACTTTGGTGTAAATATTTGTTTTGATTATGTATCATACTTATTTGATTATTCAGTCACAAGGGGTTTTGTTGTTTTTGTTTTTTTCCTGGTTCCTCGGCTAGAGCTCCGAGGTTCAGCAGTGGTGAGGTTTTTGTGCGTGTGACGTTTTGCTAGCTGCATTCCAGCCTCATGTCTAAACATGACGCCAGTGTGTATGCACTTTTTCAGTATGTTTTTTGTTATCTGTTCTTGTGTATGGACTGTGGATTGGGATCCTGGGGGCTCTTTCATTATAAATTCTCCACTCTTTTCTATCATACTCTTTGTTCCTGTCTTTTTCCTGACCTTTCTATCTTTTCCCACTCTTTGTCATTTCTGATGCTCCACCACATAATCAGTTGCTTTGCACTAGAGGTCAGTTTTTAGTTGTTAGCATGTTATTAGTCTGCAATAAAAGGCTATTCAATACAGAAAACAGATTGAAAGTCGGACAATTCTATGAAAAGTTATGACAAATTGAAATGACAGACTGCAGGAAGTGACAAAATGAGAAATTAACAAGTTTTTCATCATAATAGGTGGTCAGAATGACGGCTTGGGTGTTTTTAAATGTACTTTTAAAGCTAAAGGAAACAAAATTATGCCTTGATACTTTAGTACAAGGTAGAGGAATGGCTATAGTTTGTTGTTGTTGTTGTTGTTGAGCGTTCCCCAGCTTAATACTGGGGTGGGGGGGTCACCCAGTCACCCAGTCACCCAGAATGTGCACTCTGACTCACTCATCCCACCTGGGAATCACTGTGAGATTGAAATAGCACACTGAATGAGAAGTAGTCTGCGTGTATGACTTTTTAAGATCTCACCATATAGGCAGCCATACTTCAACTTCAGAGGATTTTTTTCTCCTTTAAAGAGAGTGCAGTTGTTATAAGAGCTTGTCATGGCTGAAGGCAATCTCAACACAACATTTACAACATTTTATTGTGGGCCTTAGCAATCAGCTGACTTCAATAACTGACAGCACAGCTTTTGGCCTGGGTCAGCTATAGTTGTATAAAAGGTCATGGTCAAGGTGTCCCATAACCTATATTAAGGTTGTAGGGGAGTGAGGCGTCAGAGACCTCAGCTTCTCTAGGGCCAGCATATTGAGGGCGGCGCCCATCTCCTCTCCCTCGCTGCTTTACCCTCACTGACTCTAAAGAGGCAGGTACCCATTTACAGCTGGGTGAACTGGGGGAACTGTTCTAAAGCCAAAGGGCGCAAACGGTCACCCTATCCAAGTGGTAACCATGCTCAACGCTGTTTTAACTTGGCTGGGGGAAAGTGAGTGCTCCGACGGCTGAGCTATTCCATCCCCATTATAGTTTTAAACTCAGTCAAAATCTCAACATCAACAACCTGACCCCCCTCCTGCCTAAAATGGGCCCTGGCGGAAAAGTGGGTGAGGTGCAGTGTGACTGGTGTTGTGGTGGAGGAGGAGCGTCACACTTGATACATGCCCAGTCCATCCATACCCTGGCCTTGTGTCCAAGCAACTCTGACAGTGTTGACCCCCTCCTTTCTATATTTAAGATGTTGTATTATGACTTTTTGCCTGCATTGTTGTGTTCTGTTGACCAGATTATGCTATGTATGTAAACACTGGGATGGGCACAGGATGTCCATTCTGCAATGGTAGTTGTCCATTTTGCACTTTTATGTATATTTTTGTACTTAAAAGTGTTATATTATTTTTTATGCTTTTTTGGGAATGACGAATTAAGTGGAATGAATACAGCATGGCTTGATTTGATTGGTCGTAAGGAATGAAATGGTTATGGTAATTTGTCAGTTGATTTTTCCCCCCCCCCAGATTGACGTTGTTGGATATTTGAAAGTATTTGGTGTTGGTTGTGAACTTGAAGTGAATGTTACTGGAGCCACTGAAAATGAATGAGGTGACAGCTATGGTGACAGTGGATCGGTGGTCTAGAGGTAACGCACCTGTCTAGAAAGCGAAGAGTCCAGGTCAGAAGTGTGCGGTGGTTCGAATCCCTGTTTGGGCCCAGAACTTTTCCCCCATCCATTAGACCATGAGGGGTAGTCTATGCGTTAAGCTTTCAGATGAGACATTAAACTGAGGTCCTGTGTGTCATACAAAATTATTTAGCACATGTAAAAGAACCCATGGCAACAAGAGAGTTGTCCCTGGCAAAATTCTGTAGGAAAAACAAGAAAGAGAAAAAAGGGTGGCACTGCTCTTGTGGCAATGTCCCCGGGGAGAGCAGCCCAAATTTCACGCAGAGAAATCTGCCATGACTTACGGTGGTTTGAAAGTGAAAAAAAAAGTTGATATGGCTTTCATAGTCTTTAGGGCCATAAACAACATGAAATGAAATGAAAGACTCTTTAGAAAGGCAGAATGGACTTTAATATGTGTGTGCAAGATGTTCTGCATGCGTTCACTGGTGGGATCTTAGTTTATAGTCTCATCTGAAAGACTTGGGGGAGTAGGGTCAGTACTGATATTAACTCTAGGGAAAACATTCCCTTGAATGGCATCAAGATGCTAGGTTGAACCTGGGCTCAATCATAGGCCGTCAAATTGCGAGCACAACCCGCTAACAACTATGCTATCCTCCCCCCCCCCGAGCTGCATTTCTTATTTTTAAATGGGAAGCCACTTTTAGCATTGTATCACTTTGTGTGAGGGAATATTTCTGTTTGTTGTTGTGTCCATGTTATATAGCAGTATTTCATAGAATCATCAAAGAAAAGAAGATTGTTGAAGACTGACAAAGCATTATTTGTTTACTACTAATATACCTCTGAATTGTTTATATACAGACTTGAAAAAGAAAGAAAGAATTTTTTGGAAAAAAAGTGTGAAAGCTTACCTCTGAACAAAGAAAAACAATGTGTGTTTGGAAAAAAAGGCCTAGCTGCCATATATTATCACTTATAAGCTGTTAGACCCAGTACAGGATTGTTTTCAGGCTAGTAAAACGTTTGTCATTTCTATGCAATGCGTTAGATAACTGGTCCATGATGCCATTTGTGTTTGATTGGTTTGGGGTCAAATTTACCCAACTCTTTTGCTCAAAGGTGATATGAAACTATGTGGGGATTTGGGGGTGTTTTTTGGTTTTGTTTGGTTTTGGTTTTGTTTCTCTGTAAGCAGCCGTGTTTACCTGCCCTTAAGGGAGTTTTGGTTTTGTTTCTCTGTAAGCAGCCGTGTTTACCTGCCCTTAAGGTACTTTTGGTTTTGTTTCTCTGTAAGCAGCCCTGTTTACCTGCCCTTAAGGTAGTTTTGGTTTTGTTTCTCTGTAAGCAGCCCTGTTTACCTGCCCTTAAGGTACTTTTGGTTTTGTTTCTCTGTAAGCAGCCCTGTTTACCTGCCCTTAAGGTAGTCAGCCGTGTTTACCTGCCCTTAAGGGAGTTTTGGTTTTGTTTCTCTGTAAGCAGCCGTGTTTACCTGCCCTTAAGGGAGTTTTGGTTTTGTTTCTCTGTAAGCAGCCGTGTTTACCTGCCCTTAAGGGAGTTTTGGTTTTGTTTCTCTGTAAGCAGCCGTGTTTACCTGCCCTTAAGGTAGTTTTGGTTTTGTTTCTCTGTAAGCAGCCGTGTTTACCTGCCCTTAAGGTAGTCAGCCGTGTTTACCTGCCCTTATGGGAGTTGTTTTCTCTTAAGCAGCCGTTTTTACCTGCTTGCTCTTAAGGCACTGCTACCTTCCAAAGCTAGTACAGCTGTTTACTGCAAGAGTTTTGGTGCTCTGCAACAGCCGTACGCTCTAAAGGATTTTGGTTGTTTCTCGTAAGCATGCCGTTGTTCTGCCCTTAAAAACACTTCCCACTTGCGGAATGGCTAGCAACTCAATTTGTTGCCTTCTTTTTTACATTCTGCTTTCCCTATGGGCCAAACTGGCCTTTCTGAACAGGTGTAAAGTGCAAATATTCTGTGCACATTTGCACAAGGGGCCTCGACTCACAGTTTCATCAATAGGACTTTTGGGGAAGTGGAGTTAGTACTATTAACTCCAGAATAAAATTCTCCCCCGTGGGGATGGCGGGGGCCTGTCAGTATAAACAGCATCCCCACCTTCTGGAAAATCTGTGCCAGGAATTCCATCTTTTCTATCCCTCTCTTTGTTTCTGCCTTCTTCTCTTTCTTCCCGTCACCTCCTTGTCTATTTTCCTTCTTGGTCCGTCCTCCTGCCTTTTTTCCAGAAAGGCTTAAAAGATAACAATTCTCTCTTACAACACAATTTTGCTCATATAGCAGGTAACAATAGATGCTGTCTGAGCGTTCGATGAAGAAGAAATTTCCCTAAAAAGTGTCTCTGTGGTGGCTTGACCCTGATAACAAGCGCAATGCTCTAACCACCAGGCTATCCCACCCTCATAGGATGAATAAAACAACATGAAAAACACATACAAAGACGTCTCAAATGCAACATAGAGTAATAACTGTATTTCAAGATAAGTAGTATCTCAAATAAAGAAATTTGGTATTGCCTGTGATTGTATACAATATATGATGAAATAAACCAACAAAAACCACAAGAAGACACCATCTCATATACAAAACAGTAATAGAACGGGATGGATCCGGGATAGCTCAGTGGTCAGAGCACTCACTCTCCCCAAGCTAAGGTTAAGCAGCATTGATGGTGGTTACCAAGTGCATGGGTGAACCATTTGCGCCTTGGCTTCAGTACAGTCCCCCAGTGCACCCAGCTGTAAATAGGTATTTTGTATCACGAATTACACATAGTTTTAAAAGGTAAAGGTGTCCCATAACCTATGTGGTTGTAGGGGAGTGAGGCATCAGAGACCTCAGCTTCTCCAGGGGCCAGCATATTGAGGGCAGCGCCCATCTCCTCTTCCTCGTTGCTTTACCTTCCCTGACCCTAAAGAGGCAGGTACCCATTTGGTGGATCGGTGGTCTAGAGGTAACGCGCCTGTCTAGAAAGCGAAAAGTCCGGGTCTGAAGTGTGGCGCGGTTGTACCCCGTTTGGACCGAAATTCTTTCCCCTGGAAAGGGACCTGATTGGTGTCTGCGCTAGTCTTTATGAGACGATAACCGAGTCCGTGTGTTACAAGTTATTAGCGCAAGTAAAAAACACGCTAGAGAGTTGTTGCTAAATCTTAAAAAGCTACTTGATGGAAACATATTAAGCTCAGAAAAAAAAAGGTAAAACAGCGTAATACGTCTGCTGGGAGAGCAGCCGATTCACGGAGAGACATTGCCTTACTTCAGGGGTATGAAATAAAATCGAGCTTTGATGTTGCTTCAAGATCAGCCAAGAAATTCCTACTTATTATTATTTAAGCATGAATGGACTATATGAAGCAAGCACGCAAGGACATATGTTTGATGCTGCTTAACATTGTGCTGGGGCACAAGCCAGACGTTTTACTCACTGAGATATGCTGTCCAGCTGGGCACAACCAAGTTGTTTATCAGGAGTTAAGACATGAAGATGCTTGAGTTTGCACATTTCAATATTTTTTTTTTCACATTATTTTGTTCTCAGACAATGTAAAACATGAATGCTGCTGAGCCAGCACAGCCAGAGACATTGTTTACTCAGGTGTAAAGCATGAATGATGCTGAGCAGCACAGCCAGAGACATTGTTTACTCAGCTGTAAAACATGAATGATGCTGAGCACAGCCAGAGACATTGTTTACTCAGCTGTAAAACATGAATGCTGCTGAGCCAGCACAGCCAGAGACATTGTTTACTCAGGTGTAAAACATGAATGATGCTGACCACAGCCAGAGACATTGTTTACTCAGCTGTAAAACATGAATGATGCTGTGCACAGCCAGGGAGAGCATTGTTTACTCGCTGTAAACTGATATGCTGTGCGCCAGCCAATACATTTGTTTATAGTGTTAACATGAATGATGTGATCCACATGCAGGGGAGCATTGTTTACTCAGCTGTAAAACATGGAATGATCTGGAGCACAGTCGAGGAATTGTTTACTCAGCTGTAAATATGAAGCTGTGACCACACCAGAGACATGGTTTACTCAGCTGTAAAACAGAATGAGGCAGACAGCCAGAGACATTGTTTACTCAGGGTAAAACATGAATGCTGCTGTACCACAGCAGGGTACATGTTACCGCTGTAAAACATGAATATGTGACCACGAGAGACTTTGTTTCTCAGCTGTAAAACATGAATGATGCTGAGCACAGCCAGAGACATTGTTTACTCAGGTGTAAAACATGAATGATGCTGACCACAGCCAGAGACATTGTTTACTCAGCTGTAAAACATGAATGATGCTGAGGCAGCACAGCCAGAGACATTGTTTCATCATCATCATCATCATCATCATCATCAGACCCGTGACCTTGGCGGTCGTGGGGGAGACACGACACACGATGCGTGGTAAGCCTCCTCCATTCATCTCGGTCCTCGGCTCTGCGCAGTAGTGCCGAGTCATTCATCCTGGTCCATTCTCTGATGTTGTCCATCCATGACTTGTTCTGTCTTCCCCTCCTTCTGCCACCTTCGAGTGTTCCCTGCAGTACTGTTTTGGCAGAGTGTTGTGGCGGGTGACGTGGCCGAACCATGTCAGCTTTTTCTTCTTGACGATGGTGAGAAGGGGTTTCTGTGGACCTGCCAGCAGTGTTATTTGACTCTTGACAAATTCATTGGTCTTTCGTTCTACGCTTTTGTCAGGTTGGATTGGGTAGTTGTACAGTTCTTGACAATACTCAGACCACCTGTTCAATGCAGCTGAGCTTTCTGCGAGGAGGTTTCCGGAGCTGTCTTCAATGACTGATGAATTGGTTTGAAGTGGTTTTGTGAGTTTCTTCAGGGTGTCGTATGCCTTTTTACTGTTGCCCACTTTCATGCTTTTTTCGATAACATTGATCACTGATCCACTTCTCTCTGGCCTTTAACATTGATTTCTTCACAAGATTGTTGGCCTCCCGGTATTCTTTAGGGTTGGAAGCCGGTTGTTTCAGTGCTCTTTTTTGTATCGCAGGGGTCCAGATGTTTTGGTTTTCCGGGCGGGGTGTTTATTCCCTGAGCCCGAGTCCCCCTTGCTGTTTCTCGGACGCTCATTAAAGTTTTGGGTGAGGTCACATGTCTTTTCCGGGGGGTTTAAATGCCGCAAAACGTCCGCCAAAGCTTGTTGGAAGATTCCTCGACATCTGGACTTTCAGTTTGTCCACGTCAAATTTGAAGGGGGTTTTTGCAGGCTGTTTGTTTTTTTCAGCTTCATTTAAATCCAGCGCACAAGGTCGGGGTCGCTCCCTATGTCAGCTCCAGGTATTTCTTTTTTCTGGCCCGTTGAGCTGGATTTGAAGGGCCGGGGGTGTAAGTAAAATCTTTTTGGGTTTTATGTCTTCCGTTTGGGCATGCCAGGTTGTCCCCCTTGATGTTGTGGGGTGAGGTTTTTGGCAAGGTAATTTGTGGGTGAGGCAAACTCCAGCAGACGTACCCCCTGTCGTTGGTCTCTCCTTTCCCCAAACTGCCCAAAACTGTTCCGGCCTTTGGGTTGTAAGAGCAGGCCCCCCCTTTGCGTTAAAATCCCCTTATGTTTGATGATGCCCTTCTTGGATATTTTTAAAAGGGCCCTTTAAAGATCTTCGAAAAAATTTCTACTTTTCACTCATGGTAAATGAGGTGCTAGATTTTTGAGGGGTTGATGTTTTTGGGGCTTGGCGAAACCGGGGATGTGTTAATCCGCTGGAAGCCGGTTAAACAGCTGAGAATGCACCCCACTCTTCCTTTGCAAATGCCACTCCTGGGTGATGTTTCTTTTGGGCCACTGTACAGATCTTGTTGCCTTTTCCGTCTTGTCTCAAAAAATCCTCCCCATCTCACTTCTCCTTCCATGTGCCCCATTTATAGCGGCTAAGCTCTACCTAGTTTTTGATTTTTCCGTACGGTTAAGTGTAGGGGACGTTCCAGTACCAATGGTGATTGTTCTCTGGGGAGTTTAAAGTAATGTTTTAACTCCATGTGATTTTTCACTTCCCCCCCTGAAAGCCGGCGTTGGTCCCGGCCCTCGACCGATCCGGTATCATTTTGGCTTTGCATTTGTCTTTCATGTTTTTTCTGGGGGCTTAGATTTCCTTGGGGGCCCCAAATTCCCTCCAAGTCTCCATATTTTTTTTTCTTTTTTTTTTTTCTTTTGGGGTTTCCCCCCCCACATGCGACATTTTTGGGTTACATGGATACCAGTAACAGTAACAAGAACTTCTCTGTTGACCTACTAAATGTTTGTTTACTAAATGAAAAACATAAATGATTGACCACGCCAGGGACTTTTTTTTTTACCAGTTGTAAAACATGAATGATTCGAGTCAGCACAGCCAAGACTTTGTTACTCAGGTGTAAGCAAAATTTGTTTTGAGCCGCACAGCCAGAGACATTGTTTACTCAGGTGAAAAGCATGAATTGCTGGCCACACAGCCGAGACATTGTTTATCGGGTGTACGTATCCTACTCTGGTCTTATCGTGACTTAATAATTAACCTGTGGGGCGTGGTGTTAAAGGTCTTACTTTTTTAATTACTTATGATTTTATACAATCAAGCTTTCAATTTTACAAAAAGTTAAAAAAGGGAAAAAAACATTTGGGTTTTTCTTGAAAAAAAAATGATGTGTGGTGTGTTTTTCTGTCATGTGGTGTGTGTCTTTTCCCCCCGTCTGTAGAATGTGGTCTTTTCCCCCCTCTGTAGAGATGTGTTCTGTCTCCCCGTCTGTAGAATGTTGTCTGTAGGATTGGTTCTGTCTCCCGTCTGAAAGGATGTTGTGTCTCCACGTCTGTAGAGATCGTTTTTGTCTGCGTGGGGTGGTGTCTGTCTGTCAGGGGAGTGTGTCTGTCTGTCATGTGGATGTGTGTCTGTCTCCCTGTCGTGTGGATGTGTGCCTGTCTCCTTGTCAGTGGGGATGTGTGTCTGTCTGTCATGTGGTGTCTGTTGTCATGGGATGTGTGTCTGTCTGTCTGTCAGTGTGGTGTGTGTCTGTCTGTTGTCAGTTGGATGTGTTTGTCTGTCAGTGTGGAGTGTGTCTGTCTGTCAGTGGGGGACGTGTGTCGTCGTCAGTGTGGATGTGTGTCTCCTGTCAGTGGGGACGGTGTCTGTCTGTCAGTGTGGCGTTGTCTGTCTGTCTGTCAGTGTGGATGTGTGTCTGCTGTCAGTGGGGAGTGTTTTCCCCCTGTCAGGGGGGATGTGTGTCTGTTGTCAGTGTGGTGTGTGTCTGTCTGTCTGTCAGTGTGGATGTGTGTCCCTTTCCCTGTCAGGGGGGGTGGATGTGTGTCTGTCTGGCTTTTTTTGTGGGTTTCCTTTTTTCCAGGCTTCAGCTTTCTCTGGGGAGTGCGGACATACATTCTCTTCACTTTGGTGTAATCTCATCGCCCATCCTGTTGTGGTGTTCCACAGTATGTGCATGACCGTTTGAATTGAGTGCTGACGACACCCCGCGCGTGCACCACATATTTAATAATGCAAACACACAGAGAGTTATAGGATCATGGCACTAATACTAATACCTACAAAAGTATAGCCACATACGCGCGCGCGCGCGCGCACAACACACACCAACAACCCCACGTAATGTGAAAAGACGTTAAATTAAAAAAAACAGACACACAGTGTTATAGGCCCATGTGACAAAACTAATGCTGAAAGAGTACCACACACAACACACACACCCCACACACACGCCAAAAACACACACACAACACCACAACACATAACACATTTTATCTACATCTCCCTATTCTGACGACCGTGGGGGCACCCTAAAAGACTCAAAAACCCTTCCCCTCCATTTCTCTCTCTGTTCTGCCTTTTCTCGGGGTTTTTTTGGGTTTTCAGGCCGTCCATTCGCTGATGTTATCCTCCCAGTTTTCCTTTTGGGTCCCCTCTTTTTCCCCTTGGACGTGCCTGAAAACTGTCTTTGCGCCCTTTGGATCTTGTGCTCCCCATACCTTTTAATTTTAAAGTTTTTTCCGATGTTAAAAGGGTTTCATGGGCCCTATGGTTTGCTGGATTTGTTATGCACGTTTTTCGTTGTTATGGGGTTTTTTGTAGGAGACCAAGGAGTCCCAAAAGCTTCTCTCCACCGCCTTACTCTTCTCTCCAAATCTGCAGCAGGGTCCTGATTCACAGGATACAAAAAATGGATATGACAAGGGAAAGCGTTAGTCTGATCTTGGAAATAAGTGAGATATTTTTTTCTCTCCTGATGGTTTTTATTTTGACAAAGTGTTTTTTGTCTGTGCAGTCCGCATACTACTTCTGGCTTGGATCCCTGGTCTGTTTACAAGGGCTCCCAGGTACTGAAGCTTTAAACTGTTTCCGTTTTTGCTTAACCCGTATCAGTGCAAATGCCGTTGGTGTTTTATTAGCTCTTTGGGTCTTCTCTGCACTGATTTCATGCCGTATGTTTTGGGGCCTTATTCAAGTTTTCTGTTAGGCTGGCAACTCTTTTTCTGATCCTGCTATTCCTCAAGTCATCTGGAAGCGGAGGTTTTGATCGTTCTCCCCACCAATGCTGACTGACCCTTCATGATTTTCCCAGTGCATCCCATGTTCTCTCAAGGAATATTGAAAAGAGTGGGTGAGAGTGACAGCCCTCCCTTTACCCCAACTGTTGTTCGAAACCATTCTCCAATGTTGTTGTTGTAGTACACTGCACTGGTGGCCTGCTGTACAGCTTTTTGATGACTCTGATCAGGTTTGCATTGATGCTGTACAAATTCTGGTTGCCCACAAAGCGCAGCCACACCCTGTAAAATGCTTCTTAAAATCGAAAAATAGTGGAAAAGGGTCTTGTTGATTTTGAAGGTTCCGCTCACATAGTATTCTGAGGTTGAATACTGTTCTGTTGTGCTGCGCCCTCTCTGAAACCCTACTTGTTCCTCAGCAATGAGGGGTTTCTGCTTGTGGCTTCAGTTATTCAATTTATTGCAGCAAAACCTTGTTTGGGGGTGGCATATGAGGCTGTTTGTGCGGTAATTATGGCATTGTTGAATTCCTTTCTTGGGGGTTTGATGAGTGACTGTGCCCATGGTGTTGGCCATTTTCCTGTCTGCCAATCTTGTTAGATTTTAGTAGGGCGCTGATATGGCTTCCCCTCCAGCTTGAACCAACTCGCGGGAATGTTGTCAGCCCCTGGATTTTCCTTTTAGCGATCTAGTGCTGTTTCCACTTCTTCTGGGGGTATGGTGACTGCTGTGTTTTTGCTTGGGGTACATTAAGGACTTCGGATCCCCTGGGGTTCTATAGTTATACAGGCGGAGCAGTATTCTGCCATTGTTCAGAATACCTGGTGTCAGTGAACACTTCCCATTTTGTCTTGGATTGTTAAACCCTTTTTCCCTGTTTTGTGCTAGTCAGTCTTTCACCAGCTGATATGCTTTTTTCATTGTTTTTTTTGATGTTCTCTTAATTCTTGGCACGTTCACCAACCCATTTCTTTTTTGCCTCCGTCAGGACTTCTGATTCTTTTTTTGACGCCCTATTTTGTTCTGCTCTTTCTTTTGTTTCATTTCTTTTTTTCTTAAAACCTCTACCTTGTCGCATAGTTGTAGGATGTTGGGTTTTGACCCATGGTTTTTTGACGGGTGGGTGTTTGCCAAGAAGCCGCTGCTGTTTCAGTCATGCTGTATTGAAACTATTCATCACGACTGTATCTTGTCTAGTCTTCACAGTGATGCTGCAAATTTCCCCCACCCTTGCTTGAAAAAAATTTACTACCTCGGACCCTTCAGCTTTCGAGGCAAATTTGATCCTGATGTTTTTTTCCGCTTGGGGATTTTCTTTAGACGCAGTCGGAAAGTATCTCACGATCTGATCACCTGTCTGCTCCGGAAAACCCCCTGTCGTGCGATGTTAACGTAGACGGGAAACCTCTTTTCACCTATGAATCATTTGGTTTGGTGTTCCCTTTGGGGCGCATGTCCATTTTTCTGTTTTCTTTGTGTGGGCCTGTTTTCCCTAGGGGAAGGGTTTTGTTAGGCAAAACTCCAGGAGCCCAAACCCCTCTTTCATTTGATTGGTTATTACTTGGGGCCCACAAACGCCCCCAGTTTTTCCCATGCTCTTCTCCTCCTTGGTTTTCCAGTCCCCTTGCAAAACGAGGTGTTTTTTGGGGAGTTGTTTCAGAACCTCTTGTAGCTGGTCAAAAAAATTCTTTATGGTTCATCGTGCAGTCTGATGTAGGGGGGTATGCCTGTAAAAAGTTATTTTTAAAGGGGGTTGCTCTCAGGGGATCGTAATAAGTTGCTGGAACAGGCGGGAAGCCATACGGTGTTCCCGGGTGTCTTTTTGAACGAAAAAAACCCCACCCCGGGTTTCATTTTTTTCCTGTTTTCCCAAAGTATAAATTTTTCCCTTCTTTTTCTCCCCCATGTTTTTCCCCCCCACTTCCCCCAGGAGTCCTTGATTATCGGACATCTATGTGTCAGTTCTTCCCTTTGCCTGCAGCTCTTAGTGTCCGTACTTCCATGTCCCAATGATGTGTTTTTTCTGCACGGATTTGTTGTTTTTTAATCAGTGCATTTTTGACCTCTGTCCTGATAGCAACGAAGGGCGGTCTTGGAAACCCGGGCAAGCCCCGATCCAGTTTGGAGTTTCGGCTGCTTTGTCATGGGTGTATCGGGGCAAATCAACCTGGCGGAGCCCCCCCTCTCCAGGCGGATTTTTTTTTGGGTTTAAATCCCCACATTGGCAGGTGGACTGGGTTACGGGTTACCAGTAGCAAGGGAGTCTAAGACCCACACACTAAAATAATAATAATAATAATAATAATAATAATAATAATAATAATAATAATAAAAATATATGGAATTTATATACGCCAAATCTTGTAAAAACAAACAAATCGAAGCGCTTGCATAAATCTTAAGGCATGCAACTTTCCTCAAATATAAAAAGAACATATTTCAAATTATGCAGTGAAACACACACACCACACACACAACACACACACACACCACACCACACACACCACACACAACACCACCCGAACACATTAGGAGATAAAGGTGCTTTTTAAAAAGTAGGAGGGTATGAGGGGGAAAGTGTCAGGTGGGAAAATAAGTTGTTTTGGGGCTGGATTTGAAGGTATAAGTGAAGGTTTTGGCGAATGAAAGAGGGGGGTATTTCCCCGTGGATGGACGAAACAGAAAAAAGACGACAGCCAAAAATGCTTTTTTTGAATCTGGGTTTTTGAAAAACACAAAGTATCTGCGGCTGAACGAAGGGGAAAGGATGGGTGTACAAATGAAGACATTACAAAGATAAGATGGTGCGATTTTTGGAACTTTTTAAAAAGGGGTATTGACTTTACTTCAGTCTTTTTGGACTGGCAGCCAGTGAAGAGATCGCAAAGGGGTGATTGTTGATTTTTTTTTGGAAGTGAGTAGTTGTAAGGTTAAAAAGGAAGTATGTGGTTCCCGGAAATTTTCCTAAAATGGAGTGGAGAGTTGGAAGTTAAAAGTGGAAGATATTTCGGTGGCCGCCTAGGAATACAGGTAGGTCTTAAAATTTTTAAAAAAGGGGTGTGTTGAAGCACAACCAGTACTTCAAGGTTGGCAAAAGGATGAGCAAATGGAAAGTTTGGGTGTTGGGAAAAATTTTTTTTAAAGTGGTTTGGGTTTTGGCAAAGGTTTTAACTTGTTTTTTTTCACCCGTTTTTTTTTCTTTTAGGGGATGGACTATTTGTGGAGGGAAGGAATTTTTCCTATAGCATGGCGGTTATCGGCAAAAAGGTAATTGGTTTTGGGTTGTTTTTAATGTGAGAGTGGGGCATTTTAGGAGAAAGAAAGGGCCCCAAAAGATCCTGTGGGACCCCAATTATTTTCAATTTTTGATTAATTTTGTTACAAAAACTTTTCTGGAATCTTTTTCCCGGGGGGTATGAAAATAAACCCGTTTGGGGTGGCCATTAAAACCAAACGTATTTTTTAGGCAAGAAAAAAGAATTGAGTGATCTATAGTGTCGAAGGCGCGATAAGCAAAATGAGGGGGAGATTTTTCCTGCATCAGAAGCAAGTGAAGTGACTAAATATGGACTAGGGTGGTTTTCGGGCTGTTTTTTGGCATTCAAATTTTGAAAAGGGGAAGGGGAAAAAAAAGGTGACTGTTGACTTTTGGAAAATTTTTCTAGTCTTTTGAGCCAAAGGGTAAGTTTTTGACAGGCTTAATTCTTAAATTTTTTAGAGTCGGCTTTTTCCCCAAATTGCTATTTTTTTTAAAGAGGGGAAAAGTTTACAGAAGAGAGTTTTATATTTTTAGTGAAAAAATTACATTTTAAAAAAGGCAGTGGAAAACCCCGGTTCGAGGGCCAAATTTTTAGTCATTTTTTAGAATTTTTATGATTTCTTTTTTTACTTGTGGAAAAAAAGGAAAGAGAGGGGTGCCAGTGAATGGGGATCAGGAGGGCAGGCTGGAAAGGTCTGATCCTGTTTGGGCATATGTTGTGGACTTTGTCTGAAAAGAAGGAAGAAAAATGGATGGAAATTCAACAGGCTTTGGGGGGTAGCAAAGGAGCTGTTTTTTTTAGACCCCAAAGGGGATTTGAGGGGAGGAAAAAAAGAGATTTTTTGGATGTAGTGCGAGAATTTGGGAAGAGTAGTATTCGTCTTTGCTGGGAAAGGGTTAAAGTTGACTTTGTTATTTGTTTTCGGAAAAGTGTTGTTGATTTCGGTTTTTGATTCCGCCACTGCCGTTCTAGTTGCGTCGTTTTCGCTTCGCTATCAGGATTTCTTGGGAAACCCGGCCCCATTTTCATAGGAATGGTCAGAGGGGTGCACCATTAAGCAATTGGCGGAGAAAGGTATGTATTCAAGAGGCATGTGGTCAAAATTTGTGAAAAACGTTCGGAAAACTTTTGAAAGAAAGTTGAAAAGCTTGGGCCTTAAAATTGGCCCGGGAAAAATATTTCTTTTTTCTGAAAGGTTTTGTGATGGAAAATGGATGGAGGATGGGGAAAAAATGGGGGAATTTACAAATGGGTTTTAGGCAGAAACAATGTAACAAATTAAAAGAAAACTTTGTAATCAGCCGTTTTAAAAAATGACCCGATTTGTGCGTTGTTGTTTCCAGTTGGAGAGAGAATGGTTGGCAAGAAAGGGGAAAAGTTTTTTCATCTGAGAAGAATGGTTTTCGAAAAGGAATTAAAGTCACCGAGAAAATTTAAGTTTAGTAGGAGAAGGCTGTATGGTCGAGGAGTGACGGGAAATTTTTTGATGAGAAAGAGAAGATGTTAGGTTGTTCTTACGGGGGGGTGGGGCGGTAAAGGGGAACAGAAAAATAATAGAGTGGCAGGTAATTGAGGTTGATTTTTGCAAACTTCAAAAGAGTGTGTGGGGAAAGGGAAAGGTTTTGGCAAAAAAAGAGCTGGTTCCAATGTGTTTTTGAAAATTTTGGGAATCCCCCTCCTCGGGAGAGTTTGGGGGGAAAAAAAATAGTTTTATTCCTGGAGGGGTCAGCTTTTTATTTTGGGTTCATGGGCCCGGGTTTAAAAACCAAATTTCCCAGGGGGAAGGTTAGGTCAAAGTTTTTTTTTTAGAGTGAAATTGAAAAAGTAGTCGGCTTTTCCCTTTGGACAGCGACTGCCATTGAAAAGACAAACTTTTAAGGGGATCGAAGGGATGGGGAGGTAAAAATGAAAGTGGGAGTTTGGGCAAGCATAAGGGGATGAAGGCGATGGGGGGATGTGGCAGCGAAAAACGAGGAGTTTGGTGGTGTCGGGGTAGAAAAGGCCAAAAGAAGATTTATCAGGGGGTTCGGTGTGTGACACCCCATCACGACACACATCATCTCAGAACAAAAACATGGCAGAATCACAAAAAACAGAAAAAACGAAAACGAAGGGGGGGGTGGACAGCGTGGGGAAGAAAAGTTGTCAGCTGTTCAGAAGTGACGCAGAAGTGAGGGGGGGACACGGGAGAGGGGAAACCTCCCTTGGCGATGACGCACACCCGCCCGGGTTTTCCCCCTTGATTTTGCGGCGATGAAAGCCTAAGTTTCGTATATGCTGCATTTTTTTCAGGGCAAGTGTGCTTGTTTTTTACAAAATCAGGTTTGATGGGTGGAACTCACGTGCGTATTTTTTTTTCCGACCCGTACCGCCATTTTTTTCAAATTTACAAACACTGGAGGTTGATGGGGGGGAAAGTGAACCCGTGCAAAACTTCACGGGCAGCAGGGTCAGAGTAAATGGGCACAGGGACAGCACATAAAGATAAAAACAATATGAAGACAAATTTAAAAGTGAAAAAACTTGAAAAATGAAGAACGTAAAATTTAAAATTTTTTGAAAAAATCAATAAAATTGGCAAAAACTTCTGACCGTAGGCCAGGGAGAAATACAAACAGAAAAATAAAGCTTTCCCCAAAAGGACAGCCAAACCACACACTACCACTCAAACACAAGAGACATTCGCCAGTGCCGCCAGGGCAAAGTAACCAAAAATCCACACACAAAAACCAAAACACATCACAAACAAACACAACACAAACACACAAACACCCATACACCACACACATACACACCATACACACACACACACATACACACACACAAACACACCACCAAACACACACCTAAACACAACACAAACACACCCAAACCCCCAAAACCCCATCACACACCACAACACACCCAAAAACACACCAAAAAAAACCCATACCCCCAACCCCAAAACCCAAACCACACACACATACACACACATTACACACAAAACCCACATACACACAACACACGACACTACACAACCAAAAAACACACACACACACCCCACCTCACCCCCCACCCCCCCCACAGACACTCACACCACCACACCACACACACCACACACACACGCAGTGGTAAGGACCATGTTTACTAAAATTTTAAAGCCTGTAAAGTGTCACACACACACACTAACACAACACACACCCGCAGTGGTATTTTACCTGTCTTACATTTCTAATACCCATGAAGTGTAGCCACACACAACAATTAACGGAGCGAATAGTCATGCCTGGTGACGCGAAAATTGGGCAAATTGTCGACTCTAAAACCTTTTTTTGACACTCTTCAGAAATGACAACCCAAAATAATAAAGGGGGGATGCCACACCACACAATTGGGTGTTCCGGGTATACCACATCAGGCAAACCGCCACCCCACCAAAGACAACAACACAGACACACAGACTACAAAACACACCCCCAACCAATCCAACCCCAACCCGCTGTTTTTTTTTAGGGCAAAGGTTTGGTCTCCACCAAAGGGTGGGGGGGGGGCAACATTTCCCATTAATTTTAAAAACCACACCACACCCCACCACACCACACCCCCCCCCACCCCACCACACCCACCAACCTCACACACCCCCAAAACCAAAACCCCCACACACCACAAACCCCCCATCACACACCACACACACCACCCCAACCACCCCACCCCCTACACACCACACCACACCACACACACCACACCACACCCCCCCCATCCACCCACACCACACCACAATCACACCACACCCCCTTAAACCCACCACACCACAACACCAACCAACCAACACCATCACACCCACACCACACACACCCACACCTCACACACCACACCACATACACCACACCCCACCCACCCCAAACACACCATACACACCACCCACACACACCCAACCCAAAACCTTACACAAACACACACACCACACCACCCAAAAACCGCACCACCCAAAACCCCCCACCCCACCCACCACACCACACCACAAAACTCACAAAAACCAAACCCCAAAAACACCCCACCACACCACAAACACCACCCCCCACACACAAACACCACACACAGACAACACCAATCACAACCCAAAAACCCCACCACCCCATCACCAACCACACCACACCACACCCACCCCACCCCAAACACAACACCCCCACCACACCCCACCAAAACCACACACAACACCACAACCCACCCACCCACCACAACCACCACACCACAACACAAAAACACCACACCACACCCCCACCACACCAAAAAACCCCACCACAACCCCCCACACCCCAACCACAAACCCACCACCCACACCACACCACACACAACCACCACCCACCCAAACCCCACCCAAAACCAAAACCACACCACAACCCAACCAACCACACCACAAACCCCACCACACACACACCACACCACACCACACCACAACCACACCACACCACACCACAACCACACCACACAAACCACACCACACCACACCACACCACACCACACCACAACACACACCACACCACACCACAACCACACCACAACCACACCACACCACACCACACCACACCACACCACAACCACGGAGTTAACATCAGTGCCGACTCCACTTGCCTTTTGGATGAGACTATAAACCGAGGCCCCGTGTGTGAACGCACGCAGAACATCTTGCGCACACGTTAAATCCTGTTCCGCTTTTCGTAAGAGTAGGCCATTGTGTGCCCGTGGGAACCGATGACAAAATTTACAAAGCCGCATACACACGGGGACAGGATGAAAAAAGCACATAAGTGCTTATTCCATTTTCCTCGATATAAAAGAATTAAAAAAATAAATAATAAAGCCACACCAAAACCACATCACACCGCACCACAACCACACCACACCACACCACACCACACCACACCACACCACACCACACCACACCACACCACAACCACAACCACACAAATCCACACTAAAAATCCATCTAGTCACGCACCAGACTTACTCTTTTGACACAAACCATCGACCATAGAAAATTTTTGGTGGAGTGGCAGTGGATTGCAGACGATTTTCGGAACTCTTTGACTCTTTGTGGGTATGGGCGCGGGGTGAAAGTTGCCGCGACAGTCACTTTCTGTCCTTTGGGGTGGGCTGTTTGAGGTTTTTCGGGTAGAGTGGGGTGGGAGACACTCAGAGCCGAATGAGAGTACTTGCAGACACGGCTAAATAGTGGTGGGTGTGTGGGAGTGAGTGAGTGTGTGTTATATTCTGTGTATGTGGTGCTGGAATTATATATGTATATACATGTATATGGACTCGGGATGAAAGTGAACAAGATTTCTTCAGGAATTTTCGGTAAGTTGAGTGTGTGTGTGTGTGTGTGTGGGGTGTGTGTGGTGTTGTGTTGTGTGTGTGGTGTGTCGCGCGCGCGCGCGCGCGTGCGTGCGTGCGTGTGTGGTGGGGGAGGGTCTGTGTGAGTAGGCGGGGAGGTGGGTTAGGTGTGTGTGTGTGTGTTTGTGTGAGTGTACGTTATGTGGGGTGGAGAGAGGGAGAGGGTCTGTGTGTGTGTGTGTGTGTGTGTGTGTGTGTGTGTGTGTGTGTGTGTGTGTGTGTGTTGTGTGTGTAGGGAGGGGGGGTTGGTGGATAGGGGGAACGTATGTGTGTGTACGTTATGTGCGTGGTGTGTGTGTTGTTGTGTGTGTGTGTGTGTGTGTGTGTGTGTGTGTGTGTGTGTTGTGTGTGTGTGTGTGTGGGGGAGTGGTGTAGGTGTTGTGTGGTGTGTGTGTGTGTGTGTGTGTGTGTGGTGTGTGTGGTGTGTTGTGTGGGTGTGTGTGTGTGTGTGTGTGGTGTGTGTGTGTGTGTGAAGATTTCTTCCAATATTTTGAGAAAGGTTTACAGACGACTGGTATGGAATGACTGTGTGTGTGCAGCTGTGTGTTTTGGGTCAGGTTTTCTGTGATTCCCTGTCTGAAGAACTATAGGAATATATATATACTATATATATATATATACTATACTATATATACTATAGGAATGCAGTCCATTCAGAATGTTATCCCCGAAGTCGGAGTGCAGCTACCTCTATGTCGGGCAAAAATGATGGCATACGCAACATCTGACCTTTGGTGAACCTGGGAGCTCTAGCCGAGGAGCGCACCAAACCAGACTGTCAGAGATGTTGTCAGGCGCTGTCTGTTTTGTGAGAGATTCCAAACACTTTACCCGCCCGTGTGTTCAACAAACTCACTCACTCACGCACGCACGCACATATACATTCGATATAAAAGAATAAAATACATACATACATACATAGCATACATACATACATACATACATACATACATACATACATACATACATACATACATGCATGCATGCATGCATGCATGCATACAAACATACATACATACATACATGCATGCATGCAAAAACATACACACACACACACACACACACACACACACACACACACCACACACACACACACACAGAGGAAGGGGATGAATCCCTGGCTGAGTTATTATGAAGTTTTCTTCTTCGGTCAGTCTAGTAAGCATTTATTTTAATTGGTGCTCCGACTAATGTTTAGAAGTTTCATGATTCAAATGAAAAATACTCTCTCTCTCTCTCTCTCTCCTCTCTCTCATCCTCCCTCTCTCTCTCTCTCTCTCTCTCTCTCTCTCTCTCTCTCTTGCGCATGTGCAGGCGTGCAATTTGCGACACCAACCCTGACCCCGTGCGTGCGCGCGCATGTGTGTGTGTGTGTGTGTGTGCGTGCGTGCGTGCGTGCGTGTTTGTTGTGTTGTTGTTTAGTTTAAAGTGTATTTACACTTGGCATTATCAGACTATATATGAAATATTCCTACGAGGGAAAACATAACAAAGAAAATCAACAAAGAAAAACGCACCCCCAACCCCCAACCCCCCCCCCCCCCCCCCCCACACACACACACACAAAACCCCAAAACTTAAAAGACTATACAGGGCAAATAAATATACAATAACAGCAACAATAACAATGACAACAATAACAATAACAACAACAACGATGAAAAAGCCCACAGCAGGTATAATAAAACAGACAAACAAAATATAAACCGGAAAAATCTCTTTTTAAATCCCATAAAACATTGACGTCATGACAAGAGATCTACAAATAATCTTAACAATGTCAGCCATTAATTTTTTTTGTTCATGAGAAAGTGGATCAATAGACGCCATGTAATAATAATGATAATAATAATAACAATAATAACAGTAGCAGTAATAATAATAATAATGATAATAATAATAATAATAATAATAATAAATGGAATTTATATAGCGCTATATCTTGTAAAAACAAACCAAAGCGTAGATTGATTGTAGGCAGACTTTGACAGAGGGTAGTTGATAACAATAATTCTCTCCACAAGAGAGTGGTTGAGAGCAAGGGCATGTCACATTTTGGGAATATTGTCTTTTAGGCAACTCAACATAATCTTCTTCTTTGTCGTCGAACGCTCATCTTTACTTTCTTTATTTTTTCAAGGGTAACAGAATAAGCATACGCATACTTTTTTTCATCCGGCTCAGACAGCAAAATGTGTGTCATATGAGCAAACATGCGTTGTGCTGCCGTTAAGCGCCTGACAAGTCAGGCCCAGCACATCCGACTTCGGCACGGGAGAGAATTGCTAAATAATTGTTATTAATATTTGAAGTCTTTCTGGAAGAAAGGCAGGAGAATGAACCCAAAAGGCAGAAAGTAGACAAGAAGAAGGTGACATGAAGACAAGCAACACGGCAGAAACAAAGAAAGTGGACATTTTAGACAAGGACATTTTTAGTACAGAATTTCCAGAATGTAAACAAATCGGTAAGGAAAAAAAGTTATCGACGATTCGCGCAATCAAAACCATAGTTCACAAAATTAATGCTCTTTGAAGTTCGTCAAAATGTATAGCATCATTTGGAAGCAAATTATCCAAACACATTTTCTGGATTGGTGTCAGCGTTGTGTGTGTTTTGCTTCAACCGTGTGTGTTTGAAGACGGTAATATATCGGTGGTTTTTTTCATTTGTATATTTCTTATTCCCCCGCTGCTGTACCTTCCCTGACCCTAAAGAGGGCAGGTACCCATTTACAGCTGGGTGAACTGGGGGAACTGTACTGAAGCCAAGGCGCGCAAACGGTCACCCATCCAAGTGGTAACCACGCTCGACGCTGCTTAACTTGGCTGGGGGAAAGCGAGTGCTCCGACCACTGAGCTATCGCGTCCCCTAAAGCAGCGAGGGAGAGGAGATGGGCGCCGCCCTCAATATGCTTGGCCCTAGAGAAGTGAGGTCTCTGTCGCCTCGCCCCCCTACGACCTTATAGGTTATGGGACTCCTTTACCTTTACCTTTTTTATATTTCTTATTCAGTCTGTCTGTGTCCCTGCCTGCCTGTCTATCCCAGACACTGAATGTGTACCATCGTCTTTAAGCACTGTGCCCATGACGTTGACTGTAACAAATGACAAACCTCTTTGACTGAGAGACAGATGTCTACTGTTTGGGAGTTGTGTCTATTCTGAGCTCCATTCTTGGCTGATTTACCGGCTAACTCAAGTTGTGTCTATTCTGAGCTCCATTCTTGGCTGATTTACCGGCTAACTCAAGTTGTGTCTATTCTGAGCTCCATTCTTGGCTGATTTACCGGCTAACTCAAGTTGTGTCTATTCTGAGCTCCATTCTTGGCTGATTTACCGGCTAACTCAAGTTGTGTCTATCCTGAGCTCCATTCTTGGCTGATTTATAGGCTAACTCATTAATAATAATAATAATAAATGGAATTTATATAGCGCTACATCTTGCTTCAACATGTTGGGACCTGGCGAGTAAAAACTGCTTAAAACGACTTGAGAGTATTTACAGACGCTCCATGAAATTAATACTCCTTAAATCATCTTTGCAAAATGAAGATTACAAAAAACTCAATATTTTACCATTAAATCAGAAATGCCATTTCAATAAAGTCGTATTCATGTACAAGATTATGAATAATCTTACGCCATCCTATCTGTATGATAAATTTGTTATCAGAGTTATTCGAGGTAAAAGTATTCTATTTATTCCCCGCCCCAGGATAGACTTATTCATGTCATCCTTGGTTTATTCAGGTAGTAAGCTATGAAACAATATCCCTGATTATCTTAAACAGAAGCCTAGTTTGTCTTCATTTAAGAAAGGATATCACAGACATCTTTTTGAAATGTTATGATTGGAATTTCATTTTGTGTTCGAAATCCTTATCTCTAGTAGTCATTAGCACACAATTCATGTTTAATTATCTGTAGTAGTCATTAGCACACAATTCATGTTTAATGCGATTTCATTCTTCACGTCTCTTTGCTGTTGTTGTTTTGTTTTGTTTTTTGTCCTTTCCCTGTTGATCTATTTCTGTCCTCACACTGTCCATAACTCTGTAAGCAACTCCCCCCCCCCCCCCTCCCCTCACTCTCTATATCTTTTGCTGTTTTGCCGCTGTCTGTATGTCCGTCTGCCTGTCTGTCTCTTTGTCTCTTTCTGTCTCTCTCTGTAATGTGGTTTCTGAGTCGGTGGTTGTGTGTGTGGGGGGGCATCGTCATTGTATTAGTCTCATTATAGTGTTTGATTATAATATCAATTTGAATTTTCATTTTGGTGTCTTTAAAACTGTTGAAATGATGTTTGGGTTTGTTTGGG
>CM054167.1:36559999-36589999 GCA_028751875.1 Rapana venosa | reverse complement strand
TCACAACGACACAAACACACAACAACACACATACATACATGATCATACATACATGACATACATACAACATACATCATACATAATACATACATACATACATGACGAGCACGCTCACTATACTACTTATTACATCATTACAGTACTCTACATACATGCATTCACATCTATAAGTAGTACATCATACATACTACATATACGATACAACGATGATACTACATACAACAAACTACTTACGTAGGCGTACTTAATACATACAGATATCTACAGTCTACATACATAACCATTAGCATACGATACATACATCAACAACGCATACAATACACTACATGACATCATACATACAGTACATACATACATACACATACATATCATACATACTTACTACATATAACATAATACATACATACCACCTACAACGTCGTACGACTATATACGTACACCATAGCAAATACTTACTATCTACATACATACATATCATACATTACGTTACATACATACATACATGACTACATCAACTCACAACATACTTCTTGTATTACGTCGTAGTCTCTTATCATATAACATTGAACAATTAATATACGATCAGTAGTATTCATCTTATTAAGACATAGCGAATGACCTAACATCACGATCAGTCGGTATTTATGAACATCCTATGTCATCATCTTATACCATAATCTATTATAGATCGATGGTTACTCATACATAATTACAGTACATCAATTATACAGCGTATTCTTGTCGTCTCGATTTTTGCATAGGCTGTTTGTATGCTATATCATGTACTATGCCTCTTACTAGAACTGTTCTTTATACTCTCTTATATCAGTTCATCTCCTCTTTCCGATAGACTATGTCTAGTGATTTGCTTGATAGCATTCGTATCTCCTAATTTCTCTCGTCAACGTTTGGTCTGCTCTCTCTCATCGTCTCTATTTTGCGTCCTTCTGCTGTCTCGTCACTCTCGTGTAGCACTCTTCTCTGCTCATACGACTCGAGTAATGTTCTGCTGACTACTACTCACCTGTAGATAATAGCGGTGCTGCGATTGTAGATAGCTTGATGCTATGCGTTAGTGTATCACGTCTGACTCGTGCTGACGGCGTCTGTGTGCATGCCATTGTCGAAACTTGATCTTGTATGTCAGTTACGATAGTAGACAAGTGTCTGAATATCTTATTCATAAGCTTTCCAGATTCTGTCATAATTTTACCTGATAAGCTGGAATGTGTAATATCAAACATGCGTTTTAGGCATAACCAATCATTAATCAATAGCATTGACATCGGCTTCTTTGCAGAATATGCATCTAAATTGTATCAATTGGAACATATGATAAAAACGTGTTTAGACTGCGTTACAAACAGAAAACATATTCTTATTTGTATAATTTGTGCGCCAGTCTAATCATGATTGGCTTAACTAGTGGTTCTGTCAATACTGTGCTGAAATATTAGTTAATTTTCCATAACAGCGATAGATTAACTATAACAGAATCTATTCTTCGATTAAATGTATCTGCACTACATGTCATAAGCTACTAACTGTGATGATGTTACAAACTCTATAAAACTAATTAAGGGATTTGTTATTGCCATGGATAATGCCACTAGCAAATGTTACTTATACTTTAAGATCTATTCTCTATCCATTATGAATATCGTATTTTCAAACTTGAACACTATCTCTTTTCCCAAACGTTATGTCGTTCAAATCAAGTTGTATTTGGACGGATGTGTGGATCAACAATCCAGAATCTAAGATCGATTTGAAACTTTGCTGTAATACATTAAATAAGCAGGCTTTACAAAGTCTTAACTAATCATTAATCGATTTGACGAATTCTTTTCATTCCAAAACTATTTGTCAGTATTGAGAGACAATATTGAAATTTTTAACTGATCATAAATCAGAGTAATTTTTGATACACCTAGAAATCAAGTTGGCATGAATCTTCATGCTAATATGAATCTCTATCATCTTTTGAACATACATAATGTATTTATTCTTCATAACTTCTTCTCTTATTTCGATTTTTTTCCTCTACATTTATCCTTCTCTACATATCATTATAGAAATTGTCTGAACCTTGCTCTGTCATATCGCATCAATCTATCAATCTTCTCATGAAAAGTTCTGACTACAAACAACTCTTCAATCTTTAAAATTTTATGCATTACTCACTGCATGTACTGTGCTCTTGACATGTTCAATAGCAATATCGCACATTTTACATAACACGCACACTCCAACAACTATCTATCAAACAATTTTGAACTACATCAACAACAACACGAACACAAGATCATAAGAGGGTTATACATAGAACAGTTTTTTTTCGTACTATGAACTTTTCATTTGACATCTTATCCAATGCATTAAACACTTATCCTTTTCACTGACATATGCAAATCAAGTAGTTGATATGGAGGTGTGGTGTGTGTCCTGTCTTCTGTCTCTTGTCTCTGATGTTCTTTTTTACTCTGAACCTACCCGTTTGTTTTTCTCCTCGCTCTGCGATCTATCTGCCTATGTTGTCTGTGTGCCTTGTTTCATTTATGTATGAATGGTATTCTCCTGTTTTTGTTGATGCTCACTGTCTGTCTGTCTGTGCTTGTCTAACTCATGTGTACTTTTCTTCTACCTCCCCTACCTCTGACTTATCTCCCCCTCTCTGCTACCATCTCCTACTCTATCAGTCTGTATGTGCGTGTGTACGTTGGTACTATTTTTGTATGTATTCCAATTGTTGTTGTTCTGTGTAGTGTTGTTCTGGTGTTGTATTGACAGATGAGACGTGTGTTGGTATTGTGTTGGTGTGTATGTATTGTATGGTGTGGTTGTATGACGTATGTGTATGCTGTATGGTGTAATGGCCTATCGTAGTGGTTCAAGTAGTGGTTGGATGGTCGGTATGTGGTGTGGTGTGTAGTGTTGGCATGGTGTGTTGGGTGTGGTAGTGGTAGGTTGGTATGTGTGGTGTGGTGTGGTGTGGTGTGGTGTATGGTTGTGGTTGGTGTGGTATGTGTGTGGTTGGTATGGTATGGTTGGTGTGGTGTGGTATGGTGTGGTGATGGTATGGTATGGTTGGTGTGGTGGTGTGTATGGTTGTTGGTGTGGTATGGTTTGGTGTGGTGTGGTATGGTTGGTTGGTGTTGGTGTGGTATGGTTGGTTGGTGTGGGTGTATGGTTAGTGGTATGGTATGGTGTGGTGGTATGGTTGTATGGTGTATGGTGTGGTGTGGGTGTGGGGGTGTATGGTTGGAGTATGGTATGGTTGTGGTGTGGTGTGGTATGGTTGGTTGGTATGGTATGGTGTGGTGGGTTGGGTGGTGTGGGTAGGTTGGTATGGTTGGTATGGTGGTTGGGTGTGGTGGTATGTATGGTATGGTTGGTGTGGTGTGGTTGGTGGTATGGTAGGTTTGGTGTGGTGTGGTATGGTTGGTGTGGTTGGTGGTGTGGTTGGTGTGGTTGTGTGTGTTGGTGTTGGTATGGTGTGGTTGGATGGTAGTAGTGTGGTTGGGTAGTGGTGTGGTGTGGTGTGGTAGTGGTGTGGTGTGGTTGTATGGTGTGGTTGGTGTGGTTTGTGTGTGGTTGGTTGGTGTGGTATGGTGTGGTGTGGTGGTGGTTGGTGTTGGTGTGGTATGTTGGTTGGTGGTGGGTAGTGTGGTGTGGTTGGTGGTTATGGTGTGGTTGGTGGTTGGTGTGGTTTTGTTGGTGTGGTATGGTTGGTATGTGTGGTGTGGTGGTGGTATGGTGTTGGTATGGTGTGTAGTGGGTGTGGTATGGTTGGTTGGTGTGGTGGTTGGTTGGTGTGGTGTGGTATGGTGGTAGGTTGGTTGGTGTATGGTATGGTGTGGTGGTTGGTGTTTGGTGTGGTGTGGTTGTGTGGTTGGTGTGGTATGGTATGGTTTGGATGGTGTGGTTGGTTGGTGTTGGTGTGGTGTGGTGGTGGTTGTGGGTGTGTATGGTATGGTGTGGTGTGGTGTGGTATGTGTTGGTGTGGTGTGGTATGGTGGTGTGGTGTGGTGTGGTTGGTGTGGTGGTATGTGTATGGTGGTATGGTATGGTTGGTGTTGTATGGTGGGTGGGTTGGATGGTTGGTATGGTGGGTGGTGGTGTGGTGGTGTGGTTTGTGTGGTATGGTAGTTGGAGGGTGGTTGGTGAGGTGGGTGGGTTGGTGTGGATGGTGGTGTGGTGTGGTGTGTGGGGTGTGGTTTGGTTGTATGGTTGGTATGGTTGTTGGTGTGGTGTGGTTGTGGTGTTGGTGTGTGGTGTGGGTGTATGGTGTGGTATGTTGGTATGGTATGGTTGGTTGGTGGTGGGTGTGTGTGGTGTGGATGTGGTGTGTGATGGTATGGGTGTATGGTATGGTATGGTTGGTTGTGTGGTGTTGGGTGTTGGTATGGTATGGTGGTGGTGTGTGGTGTGGTATGGTATGGTGTGGTGTGGTTGTGGTTGGTGTGGTGTGGTGTGGTATGGTATGGTGGTGAGGTGTGGTTGTGGTGTTGGTATGGTATAGTGTGGTGTGGTGTAGATGGTATGGTGTGGTGTGGTATGGTGTGGCGTGGTATGGTATGGTATTGTATAGTATAGTATGGTATAGTATGGTATGGTGTATATACGTATAGCGTACCGCATTGTCGCATTGGTACGGTGTATGGTATTGTAATACATTACATAGTATAACATAGCATAGTATAACATAGCATAGAATAACATAGCATAGCATGGCATGGCATGGCATAGCATACCATAGCATAGCATGGTATGGCATAGCATGGTATGGTATGGCATGGGATGGTATGGTATGATATGGTATGGTATGGTATGGTATAGTAAAGTTAGTATAAATGATAATAATACATGGAATTTATATAGCGCTTTATCTTGGGAGAACAAATCTTAGCACTTACATTCAACTTGTTCATAAATACACACCCAACCAGTGATAATTATATTTAACAACTTTTAATTCACACACACACACACACACACACACACGCACACGCACGTACACGCACACACACGCACGCACAGGGGACCGGATAGCCTAGTGGATGAGATGCGAACGCACACAGAACATCTCGCGCATACGTTAAATCCTGTTCCGCTTTTCGTAAGAGTAGGCCATTGTGTGCCGGTGGGAACAGATGACAGAATTTACAAAACCGCATACACACGGGGACTGGATGTAAAAAAGCAAATAAGTGCTTGTTCCATTATCCTCGATATAAAAGAATAAAAAAAATTTAAACATAATACTAATAATAATAATAATAATATATGGAATTTATATAGCGCTGAATCTTGTAAAAAAAAAAAAACAACAAATCGAAGCGCTTGCACTCAATCATTTACAGGCATGCAACTCTCCTTAAACATAATGAACAACAGATTTCAAAAACCATGCGCGCGCACGTATGCACGCATGCACGCACACACACGCACATACACACATACACACACACACACACACACACACACACACACACACACACACACACACACACACTCGAAACAACACTTAGAAGGTGAAAGATGCTGTTGAAAATTAGGGACAGATATTTGGGGGGAAAGTCTCAGGTAGGAAATAAGTGTGTTTTGAGGCTGGATTTGAAGGTATCAAGTGAAGGCTTTTGGCGATAGTGAAAGAGGGAGGTCATTCCAGGTGGATGGACCAGAAACAGAGAAGGAGCGACGGCCAACAGTGGTTTGTTTGAATCTGGGTGTTCGAAAGCACAAAGTATCTGCGGCTGAACGAAGGGAACGGGATGGAGTGTACAGATGAAGACAGTTACAGAGATAAGAGGGTGCAGATTTGTGGAGACATTTGAAACAGAGGGTATTGATTTTATACTCCAGTCATTGTGAGACAGGTAGCCAGTGAAGAGATCGCAGAAGAGGAGTGATGTGTTCAGATTTTTTTCTTTCTTAGGACCAGTCGAGCTGCAGAGTTTTGTATGCGTTGAAGAGAGTGGATAGATGATGCTGGTAGGCCAGCCAAAAGAGAATTACAGTAGTCTAAACGTGAAAGAATGAGAGATGTGACAAGCTTGGAAGTTGCATCAGTGGACAGATACTTGCGAATCGCGCTTATGCGCCGTAATTGATAGTAGCAAGACTGACAGGTCTGGGTGATGAATTTTTTCATAGAGAGTGTGTTGTCAAGAACTACTCCTAAATACTCCACAGAGTTGGACAAAGGAACTGACGTATTGCCGAATTCTATTGAAGTTTTTGCGATAGAGGAAAGTTTATGTTGGGTCCCTATGAGCATGGCTTCGGTTTTATCGGCATTAAGTTGTAACTTGTTCTGAGTCATCCAGTTTTTAATGTCTTGAAGGCAGTAGGACATATTTTTCAGGAGGGAAGGCAAGTTTTCAACAGTATCACTGCACTGAAGCTGAGTATCATCGGCATAGAAATGATGATCAATATGGTGGTTGTTTATTCTATGTGAGAGTGGAGCAGTGTAGAGAGTAAAGAGAACAGGGCCCAGGACTGATCCCTGCGGGACTCCACATTCCATTTTGACAGGTTTTCATTGAATTTTGTTTACAATAACTTTCTGGAACCTGTCTGTGAGGTATGAAGTAAACCAGGTGAGGGCTGTGCCGTTAATACCAAACGTATTTTGGAGGCGAGAAAGAAGAATTGAGTGATCTATGGTATCAAAGGCTGCAGATAAGTCAAGAAGAGTGAGGAGGGAGATTTTTCCTGCATCAGAAGCAAGTAGAAGTGTATCTAAAGTGTGGACTAGGGTGGTTTCGGTGCTATGGTTGGGGCGATAGGCAGATTGAAAAGTGGGAAGGAGATCATTGGAATGAAGGTGACTGTTGAGCTATTTGAGAACGACTTTTTCTAGTACTTTAGAGACAAAGGGTAAGTTTGAGACAGGCCTATAATTCTTCAGAATGTTGGGATCGAGGTCGTGCTTTTTCAGTAGAGGTGTGACTATTGCTGTTTTAAGAGCTGATGGAAAATTTCCTGACACAAGAGATGAGTTTACTATTTTAGTGATAATAGGCACAAGTTGTGGAAGGCATTGTGAGAAAACAGGAACAGGTATGGGATCAAGGTCGCATGATTTTATAGTCATTTCCTTCAGAATTGTCATGATCTCTTTTTCACTTGTGAGATGGAAGGAAAAGAGAGGAGTGCCAGTGAACTGGGGATCAGGAGGCGCAGGCTGGAATTGAGTCTGATCCAGTCTGGGGCGTATGTTTCGAACATACACACACGCACTCACACACACACACACACACACACACACACACACACACACACACACATTCTTGTGTGTGCGTGTGGGGGGTGGTGGTGATGGAGATTCTGGCTGTTGAAAGATAGGGGACAGATAACAGATCAAACAGCGAGGGAACATTTTGAAAATCTTAGGTTGAAAATAAGTGTCCCAAGGCAGTTTTTTTCCTAAAGAATTTTGTCTGAGGCAACTCTCTTGTTGCTGTGAGTCCTTTTACGCGCGCTTTAATGTGTGCTGTACACTGTACCTCGGTCTATCGCCTCATCAAAATGTAACTAGCACCCAGACCACCACTCAAGGTCTAGTGGACAGGGGGAAAGTTTGGCATCGCACGGAGATGGAACCTCCACGTCTTGCTTTCTAAGCAGGTGTGGCAGCTGTGGACCAGCAGTCCAGTTGTACAACTCTTGGGGGGGGTCAGTGGTTTAGTGGTTACGCACCTGACTTAACAGCCAGAGGTTGTGAGTCTTAACCTAGACTCCCCCTAGATGCTGGACTTTGAGTGGTGGTCTGGGCGCTTGTCTTTCCCATGTCAACCCGACTTTTCCAGTTTCTGTGAGGCTGTGTATGTATACATACATACATACATACATACATACATACATACATACATACATACATACATACATACATACCATACACACACAATATATGGAGTGTGTGTATGTGTGCATGCGTGTGAGTGTGTTTGTGTGTGTATGTATTTGTATGCGTGTTTGTGTGTCTGTGTGTGCGTGTCTGTGTGTCTCTGTGCGTCTCTGTGTGTCTGTGTATACAGATACATTATAAATTACCCACATACATAGATATGTGTGTGCCTGTACGTGTGTGCATGTCTGTGTGTCTGTGTCTGTCTGTGTCTGTGTGTATACAGATACACCATAAATTATATACATACATAAATATGTGTGTGCCTGTATGCGTCCGTGTACGCGTTTGCATGTATGCACACGTGCATGTGCACGTGCGTGCGTGTGTGTGTGTGTGTGTGTGTGTGTGGTGGTGTGTGGTGTTGTGTGTGTGTGTGTGTGTGTGTGTGAGTGTGTGTGTGTGTGTGTGAGTGTGTGTGTGTGTCGTGTGTTTTTGAGTGTGTGTGTTGTGAGTGTGTTTTTGTGTGTGAGTGTGTGCGTGTGTGTGTGTATGTGTGTGCGTGTGTGTGTGTGTGTGTGTGTTGTGTGAGTGTGTGTGTGTGGTGTGTGAGTGTGTGTGTGTGTGAATGTGTTGTGTGTTGTGTGTAGTGTGTGTGTGTGTGTGTGTGTGTGTGTGTGTGTGTGTGTGTGTGTGTGTGTGTGTGTGTGTGGTGGTGTGTGAGTGTGTGCGTGTGTGTGTGTATGTGTGTGCGTGTGTGAGTGTGTGTGTGTGTGTGGTGTGTGTGTTTTGTGTGTGAGTGTGTGTGTGTGTGTGCGTGTGTGAGTGTGTGTGTGTGGGTGGTGGTGTGTGTGTGAGTGTGTGTGTGTGTGAGTGTTTTTGTGTGTTTTGTGTGAGTGTGTTGTGTGTGTGTGTGTGAGGTGTGTGTGTGTGTGAGTGGTGTGTGTGTGTGTGTGTGTGTGTGTGTGAGTGTTGTGTGTGTGTGTGTGAGTGTGTGTGTTGTGTGTGTGTGTTGTGAGTGTGGTGTGTGTGTGTGTAGAGTGTGTGTGTGTGTGTGATTGTTGTGTGTGTGTGATGTGTAGTAGTGTGTGAGTGTGTGTGTGTGTTGGCTGTTGGTGGTGTGTGTGTGTGTGTGAGTGTGTGTGTGTGTGTGAGGAGTGGGGGGGAGAGGAGTGTGTGGTGTGATGTGAGTGTGTGTGTGGTGATGTGTGTGTTGGACGTGTGTGATGGATGTTTGTCAGGTTGACCATGAGGTGCGGGGACACTGAAGAAACCCCTAGCCCTCCTGTGTCAACAATTTGCCTGCAGAACGACTCACTGTGACCACTGACCTCTGCTGCCCCACTACCCCTGCTGACCCACTGATCCCTCTGACCTCTAGACCACACAGGCGGGCACTATTTCTGTGGTCATGCCCAATCATCCCGTTATGTTGAACTAGCTGTCAGAAAGTCACAGGTGGGGGATGCGAGGTATCTCTCTCTTCTCTCTCTCTCGTTATCTCAATCTCATTTCTCTTCTCTTCTCTCTTTAACGATTCAATATTATGTCGGGGTGGTTTTTGTGGTTTTTAATATGCACAATGTGTGAAATATGGTTTGAGGAAGAATTTTGCATGGATGTTATTTTTCTAATATTCATATATGACATGAATTATTATACATCATTTAAAAATGATAATAACTTTCTATATTAACATTATACTATATTTGTGTGTGCATTTGTATAGAACTGTGTTTTCGTAGTTTCTTAGATAGTTGGAGACAGAGAGAGATTAAGGAGTACGAGAGATGGAGATACAGGAAAGAGACAGTGTGAATACTCGAACATTTAAGTACCAGGCCATATGCCCATGACAATGAAAATTCAGAACATCTTGAAGCAAAACAAATTAAAGCAAAACACTTCACATAAATTTGTCAACAATTTCAAGGTTGCATGTAAAGATCAGTCTAATGTGCATTCTCTCTCTCTCTCCCTCTCTCTCTCCCTTGCGCACACACACGATCGCACACACACACACACACCTATAATTATACACAAACACCTGTGTATGCATGCACACACACCATATACACATGCCCTTACAAATGCAAATAAGCTAATTCTCATTAATATACAAATGACATGCCAAAAATGAATAATCAAGATCTTCCACGTTTTCCAAACAATAAACATTTTGGTTGATTTAAGAAGTCTGTCATGGTTTTTCTGTTTCATTTCGCCTCTTTTGAAAAGCTTCGAATATATACCATGCAAGTGCTTTAGATTGTTTTTCACTGGCATCAGAAGTGTCGCTGCAAACCCTGATGGTTGTGAGAAAAATTTATGAGGTAAGTATTTTTCCCTAATTTCACAATATACTGGACACACCAACAGAAAGTGAACTTCCGATTCAAGAGCATCTTTACAAAATGGACAAAATAAACTTTCTACTGATTGAGCAACATGTCGATACCTATGAGTTTTTAATGGTGAGACACCTAATCTAAAACAGTAACAACTGTTTTCTTACAGCATAATTCTTTACTTTAAATACGGCTTGTGGTAGACCAGGAACAGATTTAAAGGATGTATAAAATCGAGAGATGGAGATATACTCATGGAAAAAGAAGATATTCTTCTTAACAGGTGGTCAGAATACATCGAAGAGTTATACCACGACGACAGAGGTCCACCTCCTCATAGTAGCAACGAAGATGGCCACATAATCATGGAGGACGAAGTGAGACATGCACTCAGCAAGATGAAAAGTGGTAAGGCACCAGGACCTGATGATATCCCATCTGAATTGATAACAGCCCTGGATGAAGTGGGAATTAAGGCAGTCACAAAACTTTTAAACAAGATATATATGACACAGGAGAGATTCCGACAGATATGAAGAAGTCCATCTACATTGCGATCCCTAAGAAACTGGGTACACAATCAGCCTGATGAGTCACCTCACCAAAGTTCTTTTACGAATACTCATGAAGAGAATGAGAAATAAAATACTCCCAGAAATATCAGAAACGCAATTTGGATTCATGGCCGACAAAGGCACCAGAAATGCAATCTTCGCATTGAAAACTCTCATGGAAAGATCCATCGAGGTCCAGAAAGACCTGTACCTCTGCTTCATTGACTACTCAAAAGCGTTTGACAAAGTACGACACTCCGACTTGTTTGATATTCTGGCAGGGCTATACATCGACGGAAAAGATCTTCGAGTCCTCAGAAACATATATTGGGAACAGGAGGCAGCCATTAGAGTCGACAATGACATCAGTCAATATAGACCAATCTGCAGGGGTGTGAGGCAGGGCTTCGTGTTCTCGCCTGATTTATTTAATGTATATAGTGAAATAATTCTACGAAATATTGAGAATCATGAGGGAATTAGTGTAGGTGGCCACAACATCAACAACCTGAGATATGCAGATGACACAGTCCTTATCGCCGACTCTGAAGAAAAACTGCAAAAGATTTTAACAACAGTAACAGACGAAAGCAAAAAGAAAGGATTACAGCTCAATGCAAAGAAGACAGAATGCATGGTGATCTCGAAAAAAGCTGTTATACCACAATGCAACATAGCCTGTAAAGGAGAGAGAATCAGACAAGTAAACACCTTTAAATACCTTGGTTGTACTATCACCCCGGACGGCAAATGTGACACAGAAATCAAGAAGAGAATCGGTCAATCTAAGGCAACTTTGAACAACATGAAATGCATTTTTACCAACAGTAAGATAAGCCTCAAGACAAAGATCCATGTTTTGAGAGCCTACGTATGGTCCATTCTTCTGTACGATGTGAGTGCTGGACCCTAGCCAAGGACACAGAACAGCGACTAGAAGCAGTGGAAATGTGGTTCATCCGGAGAATCATGAAAGTCTCATGGACAAAAAGAAAAACAAATGCAGAAGTAATGGAAATGGCTGGGTACAAGAGATCCCTTCTCAACACCATCAGAGAAAGACAGCTCAAATTTTTCAGCCATATAATCAGGGCTGACGGACTAGAGAAACTGTTATGGAGTGGCAAAATCTGTGGAAACAAGAGCAGAGGAAGACAACGCACAAAATTCACAGACAGCTTAAACAAATTCGCAACGAATAAAGAGGGCACCAACAATGAGCTCATGAGAGGGACCGAGAACAGGGAAGAATGGAGAGCCATGATCGTCGATGTCTGCAGGACCAGACTGGACACTTGAAAAAGAAGAAGAAGAAGAAAAAATAAAAATCGTTCTCCAGAGACATCACTATTCCAGTCCTGATGAAAACAATCTATAAGTCTCTGTCTGAATTCAGCAAAAAGACATTAATACATGCACCCCTTGGTTTTCTCACACATGACCAAACCCATAAGATACAATGTGAAACATATTTTGGAGATCCAATTATTCTTATTGTTGCAATGAAGGCTGTACAACATTTTGTAAGCTTTTAGCGGAAATCTGTGTTCAGGCATTGTCATCATCTTCAGCCAATATTTTATACATCTAGTGTGAGTAATTACATAGAGTGGATATCTTCCAGTCTCTGCATAAATTAAAGCATTAGGTGTTCTGATACTGACATTGAGTAACCTTTTCAAGCAAATGTATGAACACGTTCAATAGTCTTGTGGTCTGCCATTAGCGCCCAAACTTCAGAGCCATATGTCAACATTGGCTGAATTTGGCAGTCAAACAACTTGAAAAATAATGATGGGGACTGGTCACCAACTGTCCATAACAGTTTCTAAATACAAACAGTTGCTTTTCTTGCTCTAAGAGCCATATCATCTAATGCATATGAAAAAGTTAAGCCAGTGGAAAAGATAACTCCTAAATATTTGTAACAATTGACTATCTTCAATTTTGTGTTACCCTATAGCCATTTTCCTTTCAATGAAATGTATCCACCTTTCTTGAATACTATAACCTTCGACTTGTCAAAATTCACACTGAGGCCAAGTCTGTTAGAAGTACCTTTTAAAATGTTCAATTGTTGCTGAAGACCTATTACTGAATGAGATAGCAGAAGAACGTCATCAGCAAAAAACAAGATAAAAATTTCAGAAAGTCCTCTGGGGACAGCCTAATGCCATGTTTGCCTGAAGCTTGAATGTCAATAGCCAGTTCATTTATTAGAAAAGAAAACAAAATTGGGCTGCATACTTCTCCTTGTTTTACACCAAGAGGGCAGAAAAACATATCTGTTAAATCTCTACCAATCTTGCTTTAACGACCTTATACATACTTTTAATGGCTCTATATATCCTACCTTTGATACCGTTTTTTCTAAGAACAGCCCAGAGATGGTGTCTATCTACTAAATCGAAAGCTTTTCTAAAATCGATAAATGCTACATATAGTTTACAGTGATTGAGAAGCTGCCTCTGTACCAAAGCAAAAAGAGTAAATATGTGATCAATAGTACTGTAGTTCTGACGAAAACCTGCTTGAGATTTGTTTATAATCTTATTTTCCTCTGCCCATGTGGTAAGACGTTTGTTCAAGATGTAGCTATATATTTTACTATACACATTCAACAAAGATATTCCTCTGTAATTATCAGGACAATTAATATCTCCTTTCTTATGTAGAGTATGTATTACTGACTGACCATTCATCTGGATATGTTCCTAGTTCAAAGAGCTGATTGAAATATTTTACAAGGAATGAAGCAATATATGAATAAAACTAATTAATTAAACCATCTGGTCCAGGTGCCTTGTTATCTTTTAATACTTTTAGAGCATCATATACCTCATTTTCTGTTATGCTGCAATCAAGATCACTACATATATCAGTGTTGCTGTCATAAGGTACCGGTTCTATTTCATTTTCACCAATACAAGTGTACTCATATGAGCTTGGAGAAAACATATCCTTGAAATGGTTATACCATACATTCAAGGTAATATCACTTTGTACAGTTTGCTTTCTAGTCAATGTTTTAACAGTTCTCCAAAACTTCTTGGGATCTTTGAAACTTGAATGTGTGTATTAAGAACTTGTTCTTGGTGTTTGTTCTTTTTCTCTAGAAGCAAATTTTTATATTCTTTCCTTTTTTCTGTGAAATATTTTCTGCTGTCATCTGCCTTGTCAAGCTGGTGTTTGAACACTTTGTATTTCCTTAAATCTTGCCTCAAGAGGCGTTGCTTTTCTCTGCATTCACCATCAAACCAGACATGTCTAGATTTATCGCCAATTGTGATTCGTTTTTTCATACATAAAGCTGCTATATGCATTGCTTCATTAAATTTAGCCAAGGCATTATTTATATCACTTTCTATTGACTCGTGTGCATTCATCAACAATACAGATACTTTTTCTATGAAAAACATAGAACTAAATTCAGCAGCCTTATCCTCATCCCAAATGTATTTAATTATAGTTACTTTTTGGGTTTTTTCATCAGTCTCTATGTATTCAGACAACTTAACCTTTAACTCAATAGGCATATGTTTAGATTTAATTCTGGTGGACACATGAAAGCTGAGACCTAAGTCAATGATGCTTCTAGACAAAATAAAATAGTCAATAATACTGGCCCCATTGTGAGCAATATAAGTAAAGTCTCCTGACTCATCACCAGGTAAAAAGCCATTAGTTATGACCAGATTAAATTGATCACATATATTCAGCAAGTAGTGTCCAAAATCATTACTAACAACATCCTTAGAAACACGTGCACAAACTCTCTCCTCCTCAGACTATCTTCACTATCAAAAATATGAATATCCCTACCATTTCCCCCACCAGTCCTTGCATTCAAATCCCCCCACATTATAACAGGAAGATCACCAGAAACTTCAAAAATGTCAAGCAAACATTGCTCAAGCAAGGAAATGCCATTATAAGTATCAGTCTCATTATAATACATACTTTGATATGGGGGCAAATACATCCCAAGCAAAACACAGTCTGTTGTCCTACCTGTAAGCTTTTTAGATCTCTTAACTACAATACAGTTGTCATATTCTGTTTCCACCATAAGTGTTTGGTTTTTAAATCGATTTCTTATGAGCAAAGCTGCACCACCAGATAACCTCAGTGGCTGCATTAGTTAATTTGACAGGAGGTGAAATAGTAATAAAATATTCTGGAAAAAGAAAACTAGGGAAATTTGTTGAAAATATCTCACAAAGAAATATGAAATCAAAATTATAAAGATATGATCTAACACAAGGATCATATAAGCAAGTAAGTCCTTCTGTGTTGTATGCAACAAAGGAAAGGTAGTTTTTACCAGTATCAGTAGTATCATGGGCATGGCCGAGTCCCTAGGTGACAACATTAGATCTGGTGTCTGTGTTTTTAGAGTACTTTTAAATGTTTCTGTTAACTGTGTTTGTCTGCATTTAGCTCTACTGCGTGTTTGTGGGCCAGCACAGGGTGTCTGAGTCACTTCATTTTCAACAGAGAAACATGACTGAGACAGAATGTCTTGGTTGGTGCTTCCTGACACTTCATGCAGGCCCTCTCCGTCACCCTCTTTGTCGCCTGTTGGAACAATGGCACTGTCCTCTGACTTTTCTTCTGACACAAGTCTCTGCTTGACAAAGGTCTGACTTTTCTTTGAGGCTGATTGACACCACCTACATTTTCTTTTTTCTCTGGGCGTATTTGTACATCTCCCTTGCCCATTAAATCATGGGAGCTGGTGAAAATCTGCTGAATATTCACCTGTAGTTTTCTTACTGCATATCAATAGATAATTGTGGTTGCAATCTATAAACATGAGAAACAGAACTGTAAAAATTCAACTTAGAAAATAACCTTTTTTGTTGATTCCAAAACACTGTACATTTCTTCAAGTTTTCTTTTTATAGCATAGCATAATCTTTTGATATTCAATGTACTGTGATTATTCCACACGTTTGAATCCAATCTTGTGAATTATTGTTTTGATTATATAAATCCGTGATCTTTTTCATTATTTTCATGAATTTCATTATATATCAATTTCAAATAACTATTTTCGTTTGAGTCTGTTAGTGAATCCAAACTTTGATTAAATGACTAATAACTTTCAATGTTACTGGGTATCTGCCTCAGTCTCCTAAGACAGGTAAGGCCATTGTTTCTTTGTGAACTCCTAATATCTGTCTATGGGGACGGGATAGCTCAGTGGTCAGAGCACTCGCTTTCCCCCAGCCAAGTTAAGCAGCGTCAAGCGTGGTTACCAGTTGGATGGGTGACCGTTTGCGTTTGCCGCCTTGGCTTCAGTACAGTTCCCCCAGTTCACCCAGCTGTAAATGGGTACCTGCCCTCTTTAGGGTCAGGGAAGGTAAAGCAGCGAGGGAGAGGAGATGGGCGCTGCCCTCAATATGCTGGCCCTAGAGAAGTGAGGTCTCTGACGCCTCGCTCCCCTACGACCTTATAGGTTATGGGACTCCTTTACCTTTACCTTTTTTTAATATCTGTCTGCAAAATTTTGCATGGGTATTTTCATAAGGAAACTCACTGGTTAAACACATTTTGAAGTTATCTGTTATAGTGCAACAATAAGGAAACCATATTTTACTTCCATATGTTAAAATAGGCACTATTAGGGCATCACACAATTGCATAACAATATTTATGTTCTTAGAGGGTTCTTTTAAGAGCATAACCAGCTTTGTTACTTTGTTGGACTAAGTGTTCCTGGGCCACAATAATTTTTCGCGACTGGTGAAAAACTATACCTAGATACTTCTATTTAGCAGTTGTTTCAATTATATTTTGACCTCATTTAAAGTGAATAGGGATTTTAGGTACATATATTGTAAAGATTATAACTTTGGTTCTTTCTTTGTTAACTTGGAGTCCCCATTTTAAACAATACTGGTGCAATGTAACTAGTTTTGATTGGAGACCAGATTTTGTTTTGACAGCAACATAAGATCATCCGCATACATCAAACCTGGGACCACATCATTCTTTGTTATATACGGAGAATCAATTATACCTATATGTTGAAAGATAGCATTAATGTATATATTGAAAAGTGTGGGACTTAGTGTGCTACCTTAATGGACTCCAGCTTTTACTTCTATCTCTTCGATAACATATCTTTTACTTTTGTAAGTATTGTGGCATTTGTATACAAATATTCAACGAGATTGAAACATTTACCAGTTATTCCTATTGCGTGCAGTTTAACCATTAAGGCCTGATGCCAAATACTATCAAAAGGTTTATGAAAATCCACAAAGCAAGAACACAGTCTTTTATCTTTTGTTTTACATATAATATTATCAACTAGTTTACTTAAAATGAACATGTCTGAAGTTTTACACGTCTTTCGAAATCCAGCTTATTCTTTTACAAGTTTGTTTTTATTTAAAATAACTCAAAATTTATTGTCAAAATAATTTACGGGAACCCGTTTGTCAATGTGATTCCTTTTATAGTGTTCAGGTTTTTTAGGGGAACATCCACCTTTGTGAACGGGAATCTGTTTCCCTCAAATAGTTTTTCAGGTTTTTGGGGGACATCCCCCTTTTGTAAAGGAATAGTTTTTGGGTTTTTTTGTTGACTTCAAAATTAAAAAAGGTTGTTCCTTCAGTGTTATTTGGGGCCCCATTTTAAATAGGAAAAACCCCCTTTCTAAAAAATGTTAAAGGCTTTTAAAAAGGGGACTCCAACCCTTTTGGGGAAATATTTTTAACTTTTTTTAATTTCCATTCGGGGAAAAATTTTTTTTTTAAAAAAAATTTTAAAAATTGCCCCTTTTTTCCCTTTAAAAAGGGGAATAGTTTTAATTTTGCTTTTTTAAATCCAAATTCTTTTTTAGATTTTTTTTTTTTAAACAATTCTTTTTTGGGTTTTTTAAAAAATTTCTTTTTGTGGGTTTTTTGTGAGGAAAATTAGCTTTGGTTTGTTTTCCCTACAATTTTTGCGGCCACTTGGTTTTTCTTTTTTGGTTGGAACAAGATTTTTTTAAATTTTTTTTTTTAAAAATTTTCCCTCCTTTTGTGTTTAAAAAATTATTTCCTTTTGTTTGTTTTTTTTTTGGTTTTTTAATTTTGCAAAATTTTTTTCCCAAATTTTTCCCTTTCTTATTTCCTTTTTTTAAACAAACACAACACCCTTTTTTAAAAAAGGGGGGGGAAGGAGGAAGTTACCGGGGGGTTTTTGGGGGGAAAAGGGGGGTGAAAAAGAAAAAAATTTTTTAAAAGGTTTTGGTTTAATTTTTTCCTAAATTCTTCTTCTTCCCCTCCCTCTCTCTCTTTTCCTCCCTTCTTTCCCCCTTTTTCCCCTTCTCCTTCTAAACCCAAAACCCCCTCAAGGGGAGAAGAGGGGAGGGGAGAGAGGCCTCTTCTCGGGGCTTATTCCTTCTCCCTTTTGGGGTAAAAATTTTGGGGCCTTCCCTTCCTGGGGGCAGATTTGGGGGCCTCACCCTCTCTGGGGGAAAATAAAATTGGGGGCCTCACCCTCTTTGGGGGTCAGTATATTGGGGCCTCCCCCTCTCTAGGGGTAAAGTATATTGGGGGCCCTCAGCCTTTTGGGGTCAGTAATTGAGGGGGGCGCAGAAAAAAAATTTAAACAAGGGACAGTTTCCCAGATGTAATTCGCCTTTAAACCTCTCTTGGGGCAGGGAAGGTTTTTCATCAAAAAAAAATCAATTTTAAAACATAAATAAATTTCCCATTACTAAAAAAAAAGGGGGGGGGGGGGGGGGGGGGGGTTTTCAACACTGAGTTTGAAAATAAACCTTTTTTTTAATGCCCATAAAACTTTACGCCCCACTAAAAATTTTTACCCCCCCGTGGGACCCCCGGGGGTATGCTTCAAGTGAGCATTTGCAAAAAATAGGATCCTGCTCCCCAAACCAAGGATGTCGTAAGGGCGACTAAGGGGGAAAACCCTTCCCCCAAAGGTTTGGGGGGTTTGGGCACAGGGCAAAAAACCCTGTCCCGAAAAAAAAAAAGAGCAGTTACAAAAACAGCAACAAAAAAATTAACTTTTATTTTTGCGTCCCAAAAAGGATTTCCCGGGCCCAGTGAAAACCTCGTAGGGAATGCGGGACAGCCAAAGCCGGAGGAAGTACCAGAAAAAGGGGAAGACCGAACACCCCAAAACCGGGATCAACTAGGACATTGGAACGTGAGGACGAGAAATGGGGACGGGCAAGCTGGCACAGGTAACATTGGGAGATGAGAAGATTCAACCCCAGCCTGGGAGTAAGCGAAAATTAGATGGACTGGATCGGGAAAATGAAAACCACCCCCGGGAAAACCGTCCCTTACTCGGGGAGAGAGGGGAACGCCCAGCACCACGGGGGAGTTGCCATCACCGCGTTGAGCGATGCCTTATGGAGTGGAAGCCCATCAACAGCAGACAAATGATGCGGATTTGGGGGGAAGGGACACATCAACTTCCCCATCATCCAGTGTACGCAACCAACCAAAAAACAGCAGCAATAGAGCAAAGTGACTTTTACCACCAGCTGCGGGACAGAGCCCGGGAAAAACCCCCCACCCCATGACATAATGTCACCCAGGGGGGCCCTAAACCCCAAAGGGTTCGGAATTTGAAAAACACCGATATGAGAGAGTCATGGGAAAACACGGGGGGGGAGAACAAAAAATGAAACGGGGAGAAAATTGTGGGGGTTCGGGCCCCAATGAACAACTTAGTATGGGAAAGGGGACCCTTTCACGCACCGGGACATCCCAACTATTTGGGCTTTCGCCGAAGGGGAAGAGATTTAAAACCGGGTTGCCATCGATGATCAAGGGTTTAAGGGGAGACGATCTCCCCTGGATGTGAAAACCCAAGGGCGAATTGCGGAGGTCGGGAGCGATCATCACCTGGTGCCCGACACATCCAGTTAAACTGAAGAAGAACACAAAAAAACCCCCCAAGCGCGTTTTAAAACCCCACCCAAAATTGAGAGACCCCAACGTAAAGTCGCATTCGTCAAGGGTTCTGGGGAAAACAGTTTCCCACATCCTGCAAACTTGACAAACAGCATGACTAGTACGCCCTGGAAGCAGATTTTAAAAACTGTACACTGAGAGCACAAGGACAACATGGGCCCAATAAAAAAGAAGAAGCCCAAAATGACGGGAATCCAAAAAAGGGGACCCTAAATGCATCAAAGAAAGGGAGAGCCCCCAAAGAAAGAGATTCTCAAAAAAAAGTCCCCACGGTACGAGAGGGGGCGGGGAAGATTTGTACAAAAGGGGCACACGGGAAAAGTAAAAGGGGACCGCACCCCGGGTGAAAAGGGAGAGAACCCAGGGAAACCAGCTGGCACTGGGGCGAAAAGGGGGGGCCCCAAAGGGAGGCAAGGGAAGAGTTACAAAATCACCAAGAAAGTATGCAACAAATTTAAGAGGAGCGCTGGGGGACCAATCAGGGCCAGACGGGGGAAACTGTTGACAAAGAGAAAGAGCAAAAAGGGAAAGGGGGCTGAACATTTTCCGGGGAAGTTTAAACCAAAACCACCACCTGACGAACACCCGAATCCCAGAGCTACAAAAGACTTGGCCCTTGACGTAAACCCCCCCAACAAAGGAAGGGAAAATAGTGCTGCCATCAAGACCCTCAAGAATGGCAAGTCACCGGGCCCGGGAAAACCCTTTGGTGCCAAAACTGTTCAAGGCAGTTTTCTGAATAGTGAAAATACTGCAACCACTGTTCCCCAGCGATGGAAGAACGAGAAAGTACCTGAAAGATGGGCCAAGGGAGTGATAGTCAAAATCCCCCAAAAAAAGGAAACCCCGAGGGGGGGGGGGGGGGCTGGAACAACTGGAGGGGAATCAAATCTTTTGTCTGTGCCAAAAGTTTCTGGCCCCAAAGGGCATCATCGAAAAATATCAGACGCTGGGACGATGCTTTGAGGAAGGAAAAAAAGCAGGGTTCAGGAAGCAACGGGAGTATAGACCCGATATTCCGCTTTGAAACATCATCGAACAGTGCACAAAAATTTGGGAAAAACAATGTATTTTGAACTTTGTTTTGGGTTCGAAAAGGCAATTTTAAAAGCATACACAAGACAGCCTTTGGGTTTTCCTTCGACACTTGGCATCCCCTCGAAAAATGGGGACACCCTTTTCAAAACTTTATGACAATTTTAGATGCTCCCGTGGGGCCCTAGCAACACTTTTACGAAGTCAAGACCGGAGTAAACAAGGATGGGGGTGATTTTCGCAGTTCTCTTCAATTGGAAACGATTGGGTGATGAGGAAGACCACAGAAAACACCCCCAAAAGGGATTCGCCGGGCCTGTTTCAACATTTGGGCGACCTTGACTTTTTCGGATGACCTGGCGCTGCTGGGCCCACACACACCAAAATATTTAGGAGAAACCACCAAATCCAAACATTCCCGGCAGAAGGGGGCTTTTATTAGCACCAAGAAAACGGAGACAATGTCGTCAAATGTGAACACACCAGCCCCTGTAAAGTGAAAAGGAACTGACCTGCGCCGACAGACAAGTTTCAATACCTTGGCAGGGGATCAAACAAACCAAGGGCGGGACAAAAAAGACATCCAAACAGACCCGGGCAAGGCCCCGGAATGTGTTTTAGGGGTGAACAATTTTCTGGAGATCAATTTGTACAGCACCAACACCCAAACGAACTATACCAGGCGTGTTGTGTCTACGCTCCTTTAAAAGGGTTTTTTGCTGGGGATGACGGAAGTGGGGTCTTACCAAAAATTTTGATCCTTTTCCCCACCCTATGCTCAAGGGAAATTTTCCGGGCTTTTGGCCAGAGAAGATCTCCAAAAGAAGACCCATACGGGAAAATTTCAGGAAGAAAGGGGCCTGGGGAAACCCTCATCACCGAACGGGGGAAAATTGGGTTTGGGGACCCCCCTCCGAAGGGGAAACCCCCAAATAATTGCAAGAACAACATTTTCACTGGACCCCCGAAGGGAAAGGGGAAAGAAAGGAAGACCCCAAAAGGGAACGTGGGGAAGAACTGTAGAAAAATGAGATGAAGGGCCTGCAGCACTCTTGGGGGTCAGGACAGGTTGGCCACACCACAAACCCCGGGTGTAAAAGGCTAAGATGATGATATGAAAAAATCTAGATTTAATAAAAGCCTTTTTTTTCCCGAAGAAACCATTACAAAATTTGAACATGGATCTTGGATAAAAGATTAAATTTCCCAGGTAGAACATTCCCCCAAGCTCATAAAAAATGTGGACCCTTCCATGATAAAGTGAAACTGATCTCCTATTTTTCATGGGACATTTTTTAAAAAAGACGATTTTTGGTTGAATGCCCCTTTTACCCCGTCCCCGTTTCAACCGGCAATTTAATGATTAAAACACCCTTTCATCTAAATAGTGAAATCCCTTTTGGTTTTAAATGGCAAAAAAACCCAAAAGTACTTTTCTTTTTTAAAACAATTTTGTAATTGAATAAATAAAATAAAGATGAAATTTAAAAAATAAAAAGAATAAAAATATAGATAAAAAAATAAATAAACGAAAGTGTGCAGCCCTTTAACACCCCAGGGGCCAAATGCATCCGGCTTTTTCATTCCCCTCCCTCCCTTTTTCCCCGGGGAAACTTTCGAATCTGTAAAAAAAAACCTCAACCTACCCCCATTTTTATTACTTTCTGTTGCCCTTTGCCGCCCCCCTCCTAGCCCAAAAAAAAATCTGACATTTTCCCTTTTTCATTAAAAATTTTCCCGTCACTCCTTTTCCCAAAAAACTTATTATTCTTGGCGACTTTAAATTCAAAATTTTTACACCCCTCCTTTTTGATGTCAAGGTTTTTCTTTTTCTTTGTTAACCCTCTCTCTCCCCCCCTTGGGAAATGAAGCACACACATTAAGGCATATTTTAGACTGGCCCCACACGGGTATTTTTACTAGACTCGTCCCCTCTTATCTGTCACTAATGAAATTTTCTTTCTGAAACACTCTGCCATTTTTTTTCTTTCTCAACAAATTTCAAACCCCATCAAAAAAAAAGTGGGGCCCCCCAGGGGAAAACTCAAGGCCACAAAATATTCAAACTTTCTTTTCCCCCAAACTGCTGAACCCCTTCACAAATCCCGACCCCCTGACCCTTCCCAAAACTACAATAGTTCTTAGCTAAGCTCGAAGAGCCCACCCCGACCCCATTCCCTTTTGATACCCCCCCCCATGGTAACCCAAAGATATTTGGTTCCCAAAATGCAACCCAAAAACAACCCCGAGCGATAAAGGGGGAAAAAAAAAAAACTGAAAATAAATAAAAAACTCTTTCGAAAAAAAAATCCAAAAAAGTTAAAAAACCCTTTAAACCATTCCAGCAAAGGGCAAAGTATTACCCCGCTCAATTCTTTAAAGCTTCCCCTATTTAAATCTCTTTTTTTCCCCCACCCCCAACTCTTTGGGATCCGCAAAAGGGGGAAAAACCCTTACCCCGGTTTAAGCCCTTCCGAACTTCCTGCTTATTTTTCCCCAATCTTCCCCTGACAAAGTCCAAAAAAAAAAACGCTCCATACGGGTCAGATTCTTTTCCCAAATTTCACCTCCCTAAACCCCAATTCACTGCATTCCTTCCATTTCTTTTTACCCAACAAACGGAAAGAAAACAAGAACCCAAAACGAAAGAAATGACAATAAAACTGCGATCTCGTCCTGACCCGCTTCTTCCTCAATCAGTGTATTCCACAGTTGTAACCACTATCACAAAAAAGTTAAACTCATCCTTCTTTTTAGGAATTGTCCATCAGATCCAAAACTGCAATAGTTTTAAAAAGGGCCCTTTTCAAAAAACCGACCCCCGACCCCAACATTCTTAAAAAAATTTTCATACCGTTTCTAACCTACTTTTATCCCCTGGGAAATCCCCTTTAAAAAGGGTTTTTCTGAACAACTAAACAGCCACCTTCCCTTCCCAAAGGGCTTCTTCCCGTTTCCCCGTCTGCCTATCGCGCCCAAACCCCCCGCACTGAGACCACCCTAGTGGACCTCCATTCTCCTCCCTTTCGACTTATCTGCAGCCTTTGATACCCCTTTTTCCCTTAAATTTTTTTTTCCCATTTTCAAAAACACGTTTTTGGGATTCCGGCAAAGCCCCCACCCGGGTTTGGTTCATACTTAAAGGCTGATTATACATAGTTTCAATCGACAAGATTCAATCATCACCTACCAAATTGGAATGTGGAGTCCCACAGGGATCAGTTCACGGCCCTGTTCTTTTCACTCTCTACACTGCTCCACTTTCACATGTAATAAACCGTCATCAGATCAACCATCATTTCTATGCCAATGACTCTCAGATTCATAGCAGTGATATACCTGAAAAACCTGCCTTCTCTTTTGACAAATATGGACTACAGCCTTCAAGATATCCAAAACTGGATGATACAGGAAAAGTTATATCTAAATCCAGACAAAACCGAAGCCATGCTTGTAGGGACCAAACACAAACTCTCTCCCACCACAACAGCTTCAATAGAATTCGGCAATACGTCAATTCTTCTATCCACTGCTGTGAAGTATCTTGGGGCTGTTATCAATAACACACACTCCATGCAAAAAAATGTCACCCTGACCTGCCAATCATGCTACTATCAATTACCGCGTATTAGTGCAGTTCGAAAGTACCTGTCCACTGATGCAACATCCAAACTAGTCACATCTCTCATTCTTTCACATCTAGACTATTGCAATTTTCTTTTGGCTGGTCTGCCAGCATCATCAATTCACTCCCTTCAACTATACAAAACTCTGCAGCTCGACTTGTCCTCAGAAAGAAAAAAATTTGAGCACATAACTCCTCTCTTGCAATATCTCCACTGGCTGCCTGTGCAACAGAGAGTTAACTATAAGATCAGTACCCTCTGTTACAAATGTTTCCACAAAACAGCTCCCTCCTACCTCTGTGACTGTCTTCACCTATACACTCCTTCTCGTTCCCTCTGCTCTGCTGCAGATACCTTGTGCTTACGAATACTGACATTCAACCAATCCACTGTTGGCCGTGGCTCTTTCTCAGTTTCTGGTCCAGTGATCTGGAATAACCTTCCTCTCTCTCTTCGCCAAAAGCCTACTTATTACACTTTTAAATCCAACCTCAAGACATATTATTCCAAATCTGATTTTTCCCCCTCTTGTTTCATCTCAAATCTATCCCTGCCTAAAACAGCCAAAATCCCATCACCCTGCCAAAGTGTATAGCTTTTGTGTGTGAATGCGTGTGTGTGTGTGTGTGTGTGTGTGTGTGTACATTTGAATTTGTTAACTCTGTTAATTGTTATTGGTTGTATGTGTAGGGGTGAGTTGAATACAAGCGCTTTGATTTTTTGTTTGTTGCAAGATATAGCGCTATATAAATTCCATTTATTATTATTATTATCAACATCCAGCATGATCTAAGTTTCCAGCCAAGGGGGGATAAACAGTTTGAGCATCCAGTTCCAACTCTGCTGTCATCAGCAGCTGAAGAAAGTAATAATAAAAGAGCAGGAGGGATCGATCAAAAACTTGTCTTATTCAGTCCAGGAAAAGCCATAGTAGGAGCTCCTAGCATTAAAGGAACTAATCAATTTCCAAACCCACCAATTATCATTGGTATAACTAAGACACATGATTACAAAAGCATGTGCTGTAACAATAGCATTGTATAATCCCCTAATAGTGCCACATGTTGTCCTAATTCAGCTCGAATAAGGAGACTTAAGCCAGTTCTTACTAAACCTGATCAGATTCCAAATAGATTATATAATGTCTTTATTATTTGTCGAAAATAATCATCTCATTGCAAGACTATAAAAGAGATGACTGAAAGCAATGATCACCCGTCTAACTGGGTTGAAAGAGACAGCTAAGGCTAGAGCCCTCCTTTGTTGTGGTGTGCCATGTCTTGATTAACCTGTGTGAAGTAGTGACAAGAGGTAGAACTGCTACACTACACTGCCTTTGCCGCTCACAGTGGCTGAGTATGTGCAGTGTAAATGTGAACAATGCTTATTGCCCTTTTCTGTAGAAACTCCTGAAACAGAACTGCACTTTTTGTTGGTGTGTCCAAAGTATACTGATCTACGTTCACAACTTATTCCCTCCCAAATACTGCAGAAAACCCTCAATGTTCAAACTTGTGTTACTGCTTTCTTGTGGAAACAAAGACATTAATATAAAACTCTGCTTTTATATCAGGCGTATTTAGTTGTGTGAATTTTGTCATCCACTCCCAGTCTGCGTGTGTGTACGTGTGAGTGAGTTCATGCGCGCGCGCGCGCGCGTGTGTGTGTGTGTGTGTGTGAGTGCGCGCACGTGCACACTCGTGAGTGTGTTTGTGTGTGTGTGTGTGGTTCAGCCCCTGGGCTTACAGTCTCACCATTAGGACAGGCACAAGAACAGAATAGAAAAGAAGTGTTTATATAGTATATTATATTAGTATTCTATATATATTATTATTATATTATATTATATATATACAGGCACAAGAACAGAATAGAAAAGAAGTGTTAAATAGTATATTATATTAGTATTCTATATATATTATTATTATATTATATTATATAAAATATATATATACAGGCACAAGAACAGAATAGAAAAGAAGTGTTTATATAGTATATTATATTAGTATTCTATATATATTATTATTGTGTGTGTGTACATGTGTGAGTGTGTGTGTGTGTTGTGTAATTGGTTTGGTTTGGGATTTTTACTTTCTTGTTGTTTGGGGCTTTTTACGCTTTTTTGTGTCACAAAGATATGCTGATTTATTTTATTTTGTCACTGTTTATTTTCTTTTTCATTGTATTAGATTACCTAAATTGTTATTTCTGATGTTAGTATTGCTGGGTGGGTTTATATTGCCTGAATTTATTCTTTGATGGAAGGATTAACGTTGTTCTGCCTCAAATCAAAAAGCACATGTACATGCGTGTATATGACCAGGGGAAAGGGAGGGAATGGATGTCTTTGTTATACTTTTTTGCTCTGAATCCAATGTCTGCTTGATTATTTCTTGTTTTTCTTATGTATGAGTATACTATATGTGGTGAAGGGGACATGGGTGAGGGTGTGTACGTGTATGTAAGTGTTTAAATGATTTAAAAGGAAACTATAAATCAGTTTCCTCTGTTTATATCCATTTGGATGTTGTTGTTATTGTTGGTGGTGGTGGGGGTGGAGTTCTGGTTTATTTTGCTTTATGTTTGTTTGTTTTGGGTTTTAGGGTGGTTTTCTTGGGGAGGGGGGTATTTTGGACTCTTTTTTTTCGTCTTTTGTTAGTTCTATATTGTTCTTCATTTGTTTGGGCTGTTATTCTTGTCTTATGGTAGTTATTGTCGCTGTTGTTGTTGTGTACGTATGTTTGTGTTTGTTTGTTTGTTTGTTTATTTGCATGTTGTGGTTGTTCTTGCTGGTTTATCTTTTTTTGTTTGTTTTATTCAGTTGTTTGTATGGTTGAAGGTTATTGTGTGTATGTGTGTGAGGGGGGAGGGAAGCAGTTGGTGTGTCTTTTTTAAATTTTGTTTTTTCTTCTTTGTTTGTTTTGGTTTGGTCTTTCTTTGTTGCTTGTTTGTTTGTATTATGATGGATATATTTTCAAGATTTTGAAATTATTTGAATTGTATGGTTTAATATTGTTCAGGGTTTTTTGGGTTTTTTTAAATTCCATGTACGCATATTGTCTTTTCTTGTTTGATTTGTATTGTTTATCATTGATTAGGTTTTTTATTTTATGTCTGCATATGTATTATCTTTTTCTCTCTCTTTTTTTCTTTAGATAGATGACTTGATGAAAAAAAGCAAAAGCACTGCTCATTCAATGTACCATCTAAAAATAAAAGTTTTACTTTGACTTTGACACACACGCACGCACTCGCGCGCGCGCGCACACACACACACACACGCACGCACGCACGCACGCACGCACACACACACACACCGTAAGGACACTGCAATGGGACTCAAACTGACGGTGGTTGTTATGACAACGACCAAGTCTGCAACGGCGATGATGTTCATAATGGTGATGATGATCCTGATGTCACACACACATTCTGACCAGCATTGAATATTTCTCACAAAACTTTAAACAATCCCACATCAATTCTGTTTCACTGATGTGTGTGCAGATAATCAACATCCAGCGCCACACAGGCACCTCTAAGCCTTTGCCCCCAAACTGCCTTCATCCGGGAACTGACGTCATTGGACACGGAAGTACGTCATCGGTCAGGAACTGACGTCACACTACGTAACACCAGTAAAACAAAAAAAACCTACGCTGTCCATCTTCACTCATCAACAGATTGCAGGAACTGTCGACACATTTGCGAAAACAGAACTGATGTTCCTCTGCTTTCCTTAAGTAATACAGTTTGCCAATTCACCAGCACTGTGTCACCATCTTTTGATTTATCTACTGAAACAAATATTTTAAGTGTGGAAGCGAGACTATTTATCACATGCTTCAGTAATTCGCAAGAGTGTCAACGTCTTCTGTGTTTTTCCAGAGTTTTTCTTGTGCTGTTCTTTTTTCTGAAAATTGGATGAAGCAGTAGTGTTTTCTCTGTGGTTGACTAATGGCCGTGAAGAGAGTGTTAAACTTGTTCACCTGCATACATCCTGAAGTTAAGCAGAATTACTTTTGAAAATCAGCACAAAAAAGATTTGAGAGATAAAGGACTAGGGTTTATTGATTGTATTCAGAGAATAAACTATAATGAACGTAACAACAACAACAACAACAACAACAACAACAAGAGTGACTACCAGAAAAGCAACAAGAAGAACAGCATTAAGAAAACAAAGAAGAGAAAGAAAAGGAATGCAGAAAGGGAATGGTGTTTTGACTAGTTCAAAGGTTTATCAGCAGTAAGCCGTAAAAAAAATTGTGCCTTAGTTATGTAATTCAATGTGACTGCTTGCTGACGTGACCTGACCTGACGTAGCACGTGATAGGTGCACGAGGAATTCACCAAAGGTCGAGGTCAAATTTATTTCGGTCAAGGTAAAACCTGCCTAAGGTCAAACCCCCGAACTACTGTTTTGTTTCAACTTGGCTGAAAGAGAAGATAAACAATAATACAAATCATATGGAAACGTCTTCAAATGTGCGTCTGAGGAAATCAACGTTAGGGACAGTGTAGATTTTGAGCCTGACAGTAGCAGCACGTTTTGAGATCAAGGTCATGAATGAAGGTCACACAAGCTTTGGATTGTTGTTCTGTTATATTGGTGTGACGCTTGTGTTTAGATATTGATATTGTTCGAGATCATTATTGTCAAGAAAATTTTTAAAAAGTGAAAAAGCTAAAGTAAAAACCAGTCTGTCAGAACTAAATGAAAAATCTATCCCTGTCTGAATCTATGACACCAAAAGAGGTGAAGCAGAAAGAAGAGAAATCAACAACATAACCAGAGCTGCAACAAAACTGCCTACACACCGGGACAGGATATAAAAAAAACCCACATAAGTGTTTGTTCCATTATCCTCCAAATAAAGAATAAATAAGCGATTAATTAAAACAGCTTTTTTTTTTTAAAAAGCAAGCAACATTTTTGAGGAACCAACCCAAAAAGTCTGTAAAGAATTGAAGCATGGCTCTTGCCACACTGGCTCCCTGACACCCAGGCCTCAGCCAGGTCCTGAACCCCCCCTCTCCCCCAGGCTCCATCCAGCATGGCCGGTTCCTCGGACGGGGTAGATAGTGAAATGGGAGGGGTCACGGCAAGGTCAGGGGAATTCCCTCCCTTTGGAAGCGGCGGCGGCGGCGGTGCTGGGTTGAAGCAGAGGAGGAAGAGGAAGGGGAGGGAACTGCAGGAGGATGAAGGTCAGTTGAAAATAAGTGTGATGATGGAGGAGTGGGTCCCTCCCCCGTTCCCTCCGAGGGGATCTCGTGGACCTGAATAATAATGATAATGACGATGATGAAAATACTATAATAATAATAATAATACTAATAATAATAATAATGATGATGATGATGATGATGATCATGATCATGATGACGACGATAATAATAACAATGATGATGATGATGATGATGATGATGATGATGATGATAATAATAATAATGATGATGATGATGATCATGATGATCATGATGACGACGATAATAATAACAATGATGATGATGATGATGATGATGATGATGATGATGATGATGATGATGATGATGATGATGATAATAATAATAATAATGATCATGATCATTATGATGACGATAATAGTAATAAAGATGATGATAATAATGACAATGATA
>CM054167.1:36532499-36552499 GCA_028751875.1 Rapana venosa | reverse complement strand
TCTGTTCTACTTGTCCTTTACTGTAGCTCTAGACTTGCATTATTAGCTTCCTTTGAGTCTGTTCTACTTGTCCTTTATTGTAGCTCTAGACTTGCATTATTAGCTTCCATTTGAGTCCTGTCCTACTTGTCCTTTATTGTACTCTAGACTTGCATTATTAGCTTCCTTTGAGTCTGTTGTACTTGTCCTTTACTGTAGCTCTAGACTTGCATTATTAGCTTCATTTGAGTCTGTTCTACTTGTCCTTTACTGTAGCTCTAGACTTGCATTATTAGCTTCCTTTGAGTCTGTTGTAACTTGTCCTTTACTGTAGCTCTAGACTTGCATTATTAGCTTCCTTTGAGTCTGTTCTACTTGTCCTTACTGTAGCTCTAGACTTGCATTATTAGCTTCCTTTGAGTCTGTTCTACTTGTCCTTTACTGTAGCTCTAGACTTGCATTATTAGCTTCCTTTGAGTCTGTTCTACTTGTCCTTTACTGTAGCTCTAGACTTGCATTATTTTGCTTCCTTTGAGTCTGTTTACTTGTCCTTTACTGTAGCTCTAGACTTGCATTATTAGCTTCCTTTGAGTCTGTGTACTTGTCCTTTACTGTAGCTCTAGACTTGCATTATTAGCTTCCTTTGAGTCTGTTCTACTTGTCCTTTACTGTAGCTCTAGACTTGCATTATTAGCTTCCTTTGAGTCTGTTCTACTTGTCCTTTACTGTAGCTCTAGACTTGCATTATTAGCTTCCTTTGAGTCTGTTCTACTTGTCCTTTACTGTAGCTCTAGACTTGCATTATTAGCTTCCTTTGAGTCTGTTCTACTTGTCCTTTACTGTAGCTCTAGACTTGCATTATTAGCTTCCTTTGAGTCTGTTCTACTTGTCCTTTATTGTAGCTCTAGACTTGCATTATTAGCTTCATTTGAGTCTGTTCTACTTGTCCTTTATTGTAGCTCTAGACTTGCATTATTAGCTTCCATTTGAGTCTGTCCTACTTGTCCTTTATTGTAGCTCTAGACTTGCATTATTAGCTTCCTTTGAGTCTGTTCTACTTGTCCTTTACTGTAGCTCTAGACTTGCATTATTAGCTTCATTTGAGTCTGTTCTACTTGTCCTTTACTGTAGCTCTAGACTTGCATTATTAGCTTCCTTTGAGTCTGTTGTACTTGTCCTTTACTGTAGCTCTAGACTTGCATTATTAGCTTCCTTTGAGTCTGTTCTACTTGTCCTTTACTGTAGCTCTAGACTTGCATTATTAGCTTCCTTTGAGTCTGTTCTACTTGTCCTTTACTGTAGCTCTAGACTTGCATTATTAGCTTCCTTTGAGTCTGTTGTACTTGTCCTTTACTGTAGCTCTAGACTTGCATTATTAGCTTCCTTTGAGTCTGTCCTACTTGTCCTTTACTGTAGCTCTAGACTTGCATTATTAGCTTCCTTTGAGTCTGTTCTACTTGTCCTTTACTGTAGCTCTAGACTTGCATTATTAGCTTCCTTTGAGTCTGTTCTACTTGTCCTTTACTGTAGCTCTAGACTTGCATTATTAGCTTCCTTTGAGTCTGTTGTACTTGTCCTTTACTGTAGCTCTAGACTTGCATTATTAGCTTCCTTTGAGTCTGTTGTACTTGTCCTTTACTGTAGCTCTAGACTTGCATTATTAGCTTCCTTTGAGTCTGTTCTACTTGTCCTTTACTGTAGCTCTAGACTTGCATTATTAGCTTCCTTTGAGTCTGTTTAAATTGTCCTTTACTGTAGCTCTAGACTTGCATTATTAGCTTCCTTTGAGTCTGTTCTACTTGTCCTTTACTGAGCTTTTAGACTTGCATTATTAGCTTCCTTTGAGTCTGTTCTACTTGTCCTTTACTGTAGCTCTAGACTTGCATTATTAGCTTCCTTTGATCTGTTCTACTTGTCCTTTACTGTAGCTCTAGACTTGCATTATTAGCTTCCTTTGAGTCTGTTCTACTTGTCCTTTACTGTAGCTCTAGACTTGCATTATTAGCTTTCCTTTGAGTCTGTTCTACTTGTCCTTTACTGTAGCTCTAACTTTCATTATTAGCTTCCTTTGAGTCTGTTCTACTTGTCCTTTACTGTACTCTAGACTTGCATTATTAGCTTCCTTTGAGTCTGTTCTACTTTTCCTTTAACTGTGCTCTAGACTTCATTATTAGCTTCCTTTGAGTTTTGTTGTACTTGTCCTTACTGTAGCTCTAGACTTGCATTATTAGCTTCCTTGAGTCTGTTCTACTTGTCCTTTACTTTTAGCTCTAGACTTGCATTATTAGCTTTCCCTTTTAGTCTGTTCTACTTGTCCTTTTTTCTGTAGTCTAACTTGCATTATTACTTCCTTTGAGTCGTTTCTATTGTCCTTTACTGTTTGCTCTAGACTTGCATTATTACTTCCTTTGAGTCTGTTCTACTTGTCTTTACTGTACTTAGATTGCATTTTTACTTCCTTTGAGTCTGTTTACTTGTCCCTTTTCTTGTAGCTCTAACTTGCATTATTAGCTTCCTTTGGTCTGTTCTACTTTTTCCTTTACTGTAGCTCTAGACTTGCATTATTAGCTTCCTTGAGTCTGTTCTACTTGTCCTTTACTGTAGCTCTAGACTTGCATTATTAGCTTCCTTTGAGTCTGTTGTACTTGTCCTTTACTGTAGCTCTAGACTTGCATTATTAGCTTCTTTGAGTCTGTTGACTTGCCTTTACTGTAGCTCTAGACTTGCATTATAGCTTCCTTTGAGTGTGGTTTTACTTGGGCCTTTACTGAGCCTAGACTGCATATTAGCTTCCTTTGAGTCTGTTTTACTTGTCCTTTACTGTAGCTCGTAGACTTGCATTATAGCTTTTGTGGATGTGTTTACTGCCTTTACTGTAGCTCAGACTTGCATTATTAGCTTCCTTTGAGTCTGTTCTACTTGTCCTTTACTGTAGCTCTAGACTTGCATTATTAGCTTCCTTTGAGTGTGTTCTACTTGTCCTTTACTGTAGCTCTAGACTTGCATTATTAGCTTCCTTTGAGTGTGTTCTACTTGTCCTTTACTGTAGCTCTAGACTTGCATTATTAGCTTCCTTTGAGTCTGTTCTACTTGTCCTTTACTGTAGCTCTAGACTTGCAGTTTTCTGTCAGCTGATGTCCTGTCAAACACCGGTGTTTAACAGTTCTCACCCCCCTGGAGATGCCGGGGGCCTGTCGGTACAAACAGCACACCCCACCTTCTGGAAATTCTGTGCTAAGAATTCCCTCTTTTCTATCCCTTTCTGCCTTGTTCCTGTCACCTTTTTCTTGTCTATTGTCTGCCTTCTTGGTCCATTTTCATACCCTTTTTCCAGAAAGATATAACAAATAATCAAGACGCCGAAGTCTCCTCTCCCTCGCTGCTTTATCATCCCTGACCCTAAAGAGGCAGGTACTCATTTACAGCTGGGTGAAAACTGTACTGAAGCCAAGGCGTACAAACGGTGGGTCACCCATCCAAGTGGTAACCACGCCCGATGCTGCTTAACAACTCTCAGAGGACGGCTGTCCGCTATAGCGGATCGGTGTAGAGCCACGGTTTCGGACGACTCGCTGCTATAGCGGATTTGCTTTTTGCAGATTTTTCATGTGGCGGCCGCATGATGCTATGACTCGTGCAGCTAAACATAGCTTCGTGAGCCTGTCCAACGTCGAATGCAGTGCGTTGTCGGGTGATTCCGTGTGTTCCGAGCTCTTTGTTTGCAGTTGTAGAGACTAGCCGACATGCCCAGCATTTTTGCATATGTGTCAGAAGCAAAATAGAAGGGATCAGTTTAGGTCTCCATGACCGGCGTTTTACTAAAGTGAGAGCTTCAATTTTTATATATGTACTAACCCAGTATGTTATACAAAGTTCAGAAAATTTCATTTTCTTACTATGTGTTTTGTATTTTTTATGATTTTTTTACTAACCATTACAAATGGGCCGTCTGTGGGGAAAGCAAGGGAGAGAATTGGCCGTCCCGAGTGAGTTTAACCTTGGCTGGGGGAAAGCGAGTGCTCTGACCACTGAGCTATCCCGTCCCCCTTTAGGAAAATACAGACAGATAACTTTGGGTTTTTCACCATTTTCTTTTTCGTGTGAGACGGGATGAAGAAAGGAACTGTACACGTGGAATGATCACGGGAAGACTTGTAGACGAATTACTCTGGCTTATGTTACAACTGATAGACGTTGCTTAGACGTTGCTTCAGGGTTCCTTGGCAGAGCAGACCTATCTCTGTACCGTTTCTTCTCTTTCTTTCTCTGTCTCTGTCCTTGTCTGTCTCTTTAACTCTGTCTGTCTGTCTGTCTGTCTGTATGTCTTTCTCTCTTTCTCCCTCTCTCTCTCCTTCTGTCTGTCTCTCAGTCTGCCTATGTCTCTCCCCCCCCCCCTCTCTCTTTCAGTGTGTGTGTGTGTGTGTGTGTGTGTGTGTGCGTGCGTGCGTGCGTGTATGTGTGTGTGCAGGTGTGTGTAGAGAGACAGACAGACATGCAAACAGAGGGACAGGAAGAGAGACTGACATTATTCGTTTCTATGTATTCGTTCTTTTATTACGAGGATAATTGAATAAACACTCGTTTGCTTTATTACATACAGTCCATGTGAGCACACACACACACACACACAACACACACACACACACACACACACACACACACACACACACACACACACACACGTACGTACGTACGTACGTATGTATTATGTATGCAAGTATGTGTGTATGTATGCATATTATATATATATCTATATATCTATACTATCTATCTATATATATATCTATATATATATGTGTGTGTTTCTCTCTTCTTCTATCTCCTCTTCTCCTCTCTATATAATATATTATATATATATATAATATAATATAATATAATAAAATATATATGTATAAACATAACAAACCCGAATGACATTGTAGAAACATATAAGAAAATGAAAAACTGCATGAAAGAAAAAGGAAACAGATAATTATGCTCTGTTTTCGTGAAGTGTTTGTGCTAAGCAAAAGATGCTCCAGTAATTGTTTCTTGAATTATTGGTGTCTTCAATCTAACGTCTGTTCACTCTCAGGACAAAATTTAATGAGTAGAAATTTGTTGATGACACATTGAAGGAGTCCATCTGAACAGAGAAAAGTTGATTTGAAAATAGGATTTCTGGGTTTTGTAAGTGACAAATGATTGCCTCTCGCGGGATTGGTCTTAAATGAATAAATGATCTTGAAGGGTGTATTGCTGTGCGTGCGTGCGTGCGTGCGTGCGTGCGTGCGTGCGTGCGTGCGTGCGTGCGTGCGTGCGTGCGTGTGTGTGTGTGTGTTACAGGGATGATGTCATTACTGAGAGAAAAGATCCGACACCAAAGACTGGTGGCAGCTTCCTCTGCAGGTGAGTGTGTCCACACACACATACACACACGCGCGCGCGCGCGCGCACGCACGCACGCACACGCACGCGCACGCACGCACGCACTGGAGTTAACATCAGTGCAGACTCCATTCTCCCCAAAAGTCCTTCGGATGAGACTATAAACCGAGGTCCCGTGTGCGAACGCACGCAGAACATCTAGCACACACGTCAAATCCTGTTCCGCACACGGAGGAGTAGGCCATTGTGTGCCGGTGGGAACCATGACAAAATTTATAAAACTGCATACACACTGCATGGATGTAAAAAAAACAACCCACACGGCTGCTTATTCCATTGTCCTCGAAATAATAGAATAGATATAGAATAGATGCACACACACACACACACACACACACACACACACACACACACACACACTCACACACACACACACACACACACACACACACACACACACACACACATACATATATATAGAGAGAGAGAGAGACCCACTTACACACACACTTATACACTCACACAGTTACTCACGCACACTTAAACACACACACACACACACACACACACACACACACACACACACACACACACAAACAAACAGACAGAGAGAAAGAGAGAGAGAGAGAGAGAGAGAGAGAGAGAGAGAGAGAGAGAGAGAGAGAAGAGGAGGGGATAGAATAAGCATGAACAAGAGTGTCAAGTCAAGTCAAGTCAAAAAACACTTTAATCACCCCATGAAGGGCAATTACAATACTGACAGGCACATTGATACCTATAAAGGAAATTACAATACTGACAGGCACATTGATACCTATAAAGGAAATTACAATACTGACAGGCACATTGATACCTATAAAGGAAATTACAATACTGACAGGCACATTGATACCTATAAAGGAAATTACAATACTGACAGGCACATTGATACCTATAAAGGAAATTACAATACTGACAGGCACATTGATACCTATAAAGGAAATTACAATACTGACGGGCACATTGATACCTATAAAGGAAATTACAATACTGACAGGCACATTGATACCTATAAAGGAAATTACAATACTGACAGGCACATTGATACCTATAAAGGAAATTACAATACTGACAGGCACATTGATCCCTATAATTATCTCACAAGACACAAGAAAAATACATTTCAGATTGTTATAAGCATTCCAAAATAGCTTTAAAAAATTATAATACACAAACACAAACCCAGGTGCGCGCACGCACACGCACCGCGTACCACACACACACACACACACACACACACATACACACACACACACACACACACACACACACACACACACACACACACACACACACACATACACACACACACACCAATGTATGAATACAATGTTGTAAATACCATTGATTGGAAAAAAAATTATTTTTTTTGCGTGCATGCACGTTCACATTCACACACACGCGACCACCCATACATACATACACCAATATATGAACACAGTTTTATCACACATACACACACACGTGCACCCGCGCACCATAATGACCATTATCTAGTAAAGACATAAACACACACAACACACACACACACACACACACAACACACACACACCACACACACGGGGACGGGATAGCCTAGTGGTTAGAACATGCGCTCGCAATCTGACGACCCGGGTTCGATTCCCGTTGAAGGGGGATATTTTCCCCTGGAGTTAACATCAGTGCAGACTCCACTCTCCCCAAAAGTCCTTCATAAACCGAGGTCCCGTGTGCGAATGCACGCAGAACGCAAGATGCGTACACGTTAAATCCTGTTCCGCTTTTCGTAAGAGTAGGCCATTGTGTGCCGGTGGGAACAGATGACAATTTACAAAACCGCATACACACGGGGACTGGATGTAAAAAAACACATAAGTGCTTATTTCATTATCCTCGATATAAAAAGAATATAAAAAAACCAAAATAAACCACACACACAATTAAGAAATCATTCTTGAAAGCCAAAAGCAAGATACAGCAGTACTTATTTTCATTACCCCCCCCCCCCCCCACACACACACACACACACACACCACGCACGCACGCACGCACGCACGCACGCACTTGACAATCAGGGGGTATATCAGAGAATGTAAAACTGTTTGGTCAGCGCTGTTTTGAATTTAGAATTCGAATGACTACTGGAGCAAAGGAATTTCTTTTTCTATTTGTTTTACTGTTGGAGCACCGAAAGCGGCGTCCTGAAGGCAATAACTGAAATTCCCAAGACATAGCATGGGATGGATCAGCCAAGATGGCAGTCGCTTTGCGCACAAGCTGCTGATCGCAGTACGGCTTGAGATCTCTTTGTTCTTCTCCAATTATTTTTTTACAAGATTCTAACAATTCTCCGAAGACTATTCTTGCTTTTAACACTAAGTTTGTTGTACCAACAGATGAAAGCAAAACTTAGAACACTTTCTATGTAGGACTTGTAGAACAAAGAAAGAATCTTTTTGTCAACAAAAAATGAGTCAAGCTTCCTCAGAAAAGACATACGTTGTTGTCCCTTTTTGACAATAGCGTCAGTGTTAGCATCCCAGTTTAGTTTGTCATCAAAAATAGTTCCCATATACTTGTACTTCAAAACATGTTCAACTTCTTGACTATGGATGATAACATGCTCAGAAGTGTGACCCAGTCTTCTGAAATCGATAGGAAGATCTTTAGTTTTAGAAACATTTAGCTCCAGATATGCCTCATCACACCAATTGACGAAATCAGTGAGGGCTGGACCATGGTTTTGGACAGATCCAGATAAGAGAGACAAAAGAGCACTGTCATTGGCAAATTTTACAAGAAAGGAATTTTCATAGTGAAGTGGTGGCGGTGGTGGTGGTGGCGGTGGTGGTGGGCAGGGGCCTGCATCTATAATTATTTGTTTGCGATGTTGAAGGGTAGGCGGAAGAAAATGGGTGAAGTGGGTCATTGACCTTTTGCCCTGACCTTTAACCCGTGTCACCAAAGACAGTGCCTAAGACTTCACACAAATATTATTGAGGAAACTCTTTTCTTTCTTTACTTTGCATTCACTGGTTTGAATAAGGTTTACTCATGAATCACGATGATAAATGACAATGAGAATGACGTAATGATGCTGCTGCGGAAGTGCATATGCTTAGACTACTTGAAAAACGGTTGTACTCTACGTTTACTATCATAATATATCCCGGCGTCAACTCATGAATCACCATGCAACATCCATGGCATGACGAACGTAGTCACCATGCAACACCCATGGCATGACAAACGTAGTCACCATGCAACACCCATGACATGACGAACGTAGTCACCATGCAACACCCATGGCATGACGAACGTAGTCAGACTAGCAGCAGCAACAAGCAAGTAGCTGATGTGCTCAAGTACAACATCAACATTCTTATGGCAACTGATGGTCCATACATTGACCACAAGAAGAAAACGGGGAAAATGACTGAACAGGATAATAACACATTAACATGTACAGATAATGAAATAATTGACGATTTCTCCAAAAGGCATGTCTGTAGCATTAATAAGCATTGCTGTTCAACCCATCCAAATAACTAGCACCTGAAAAGGTAATAGGAGAACTAACTGAAAGACAGACATATAAACAAACAACAAGCTGCAGGATGAAAGAACATGACAAACAAACAAACAGAGAAACAGATCAGCTCGCCAACACAACACAAACACAAACAAACCATCATACAAACAACTGCGCCTGTCTTCCGTCCTTCTTCCTGCTGACACCACTGCCTCTGTCGGGCGCTGCAGCCCAGTGGTTCAGACCGCTCCACTTCAATCCTACGGCTCTGGGACGCCGCGGGTTCGAATCTCGGCTGTGTGTGGTGAGGGGCTTTTACGATCTCCCAGGTCAACTTTAAGTGCAGGCCTGCCAGTGCCGTAATTCCCTTCGTGTATACACACATGCAGAAGATCCAGTATGCACGTTAAAGATCCCGTCATTCATGTCATTGGTCGGTGGGTGACGGAAACACGACATACCCAGCATGCATCCCCGAAGTCGGAATGCAGCTACCTTCATGGTGCAGGGCAACAACGGTAGCATTGGTGAACCTCGGAGCTCTATCTGAGGAAGAAAAAGCCTACTGTCTATCTATCTGTCTACTCCTATCTTTACTGTTGTGTCTACTGACCTATGTGTGACCCTCTATCACGAAATGAGTCGTATTGCACCTGACCCACTTTTCCCCTAGGAGCCATTTTAGGCAGGTGGGGGTCAGGTTGTCGATGTTGAGGTTTGGATGGATTATAAAACTGTAAGCGTTCTTCTACCTTGTACTGAAGTATCAAGGAGGACTTTTTTCTTCCTTTTGCTTTAAAAACACTTTTAAAACCACCCACCCCCTCATCCTGATCCCCTACTATGAAGCAAAATTCATCACTTCCTGGAATTATAATTTCAATTTGTAATAACTTTCAATAAAATTGTCTGATTTTCATAACTGTATTATTGTATATAGCTTTTTCATTGCAGAGTAATAACATGTTAACTAAAAGATTGACCTTTCCTGCAATGTGACTCAGTATGTTGTGGAGGGTCAGATTTATCTATTTTTAAAAATTCTATTTATTTCTTCATTTGTGAAAGAAACCAGCCGGAACGAAAGCTTTGCCAGTAGCTTCTCGCCTTCCGAGGTGTCAAGGGACGTCACTCCACAGCCCTCTGTCAGAGAAGCGGAAGCGGAAAGAGATGTGGATGCCATTGTACATTCCAACAAACCATCAGCGACACGTCCAGCTGCTCGCCTTAAAAGTCGAGGTATTGGAAAGCAGTTCATCATCATCATCATCATCATCATCATCATCATGCTGCTGCTGCTGCTGCTGCTGATAATGGAATTTATTTAACGCTATATCTTGTAAAAACAAATCAAATTGTTTGCTTTCAATCCACCCCTACACATGCAGCCAACAACCATTAACAGTTTATCGTCTCATCCGAATGACTAGCACCCACACCACCACTCATGGTTTAATTGCAGATTGCAGATTCATCCCTTGGTCGGGACAACCGTTGGGGTACCCGCACGGACGCTGCAAGTGGACCGCCAAATGGTTCTGTCCTGGGCTATTTTCAGGAGGTTGGTACAGTGAGGCCGGTCCACTCCTTGATGTTGGATATCCAGCTTTTGCGTGGTCGTCCCTGCCTCCTTGCTCCTTCCACCATTCCCTGCAGGACTGTCTTTGACAGGCTGTTATGCCTTGTTGTGTGGCCAAACCATTTCAGTTTCCTCCGTTTGACTGTATCTAGCAATGGTTCTTGTTTGCCAGCCAGTGCCTCGATCTGCTGCCAGACGTAGTCATTGGTTTTGCGGTCTCTGTAGGTGATGTTCAGGATCCGCCTGAGGCACTTCATCTCAAAGGCTTGAATGCGACGTTCTAAATCGGCAGTAAGTGTCCATGCTTCACAGCTGTACAAGGCAATGGATGTGACGAGTGCCTTGTAGAGTCTGACCTTAGTGTGGGTTCTGATGTTGTGGTTTCTCCACACTTTCGCCAGCTTAGTCATGGAGGAGAGTGCCACAGCAAGTCTGATCTTCACCTCTTGTGTGCTCGTACCTTCTTTGGTGATGACTGCTCCAAGGTACTTGAAAGTTTCCACCTCCTCTAGTGTCTCGCCAGAGGAGGTGGAAACTTTCAAGTACCTTGGTCTAATGGAGGGAGGAAAAGTTTCAGGCCCAAACGGGAATTGAACCCCCGCACACTTCCGACCCGGAATTTTTGCTTTCTAGGCAGGTGCGTTACCTCTAGATCACCGATCCATAGATACACTGCCAAGTGGGTCCAGAGTCGTTTAAAAAAAAGAAAGGTAAAGGTGTCCCATAACCTATAAGGTCGTTGGGGAGCAAGGCGTCAGAGACCTCACTTCTCTAGGGGCCAGCATAGTGAGGGCGGCGCCCATCTCCTCTCCCTCGCTGCTTTACCTTCCCTGACCCTAAAGAGGGCAGGTACCCATTTACAGCTGGGTGAATTGGGGGAACTGTACTGAAGCCAAGGCGCGCAAACGGTCACCCATCCAAATAGTAACCAAGCTCGATGCTGCTTAATTGGCTGGGGGAAAGCGAGTGCTCCGACGACTGAGCTATCCCGTCCCCATAATAAAGGGTTCAGACTATAGTGGGTATGCCAGTGGGTGGGCGTGTTGGTTTGGTCAAGTGCTTCATGTTTGGTTTGTCAGTAGCGGAGGGTTGTGTGAAGAGGAAGGGAGCAGTGATTAGTCATGAATCCTGTTCTCCTAGTGGTTTATCAACACAGAGCGGGGACGGTAAGTGGTTTAAGGAGAAAATGATGTTCTTTACCCTCGCTGTGTGCTCTGTGTGGGTGGTGGTGGTGGTGGGGGGGGTGGGGAGGGGGGGGGGCTGAGGGGGCGGAAACAGGGTGGGTGGGGAGGGGGGAGTGTGTGGTGTGTTGTGGTGTGATGTGTAGTGGTGATGGTGGTGACGGTGGTGATCTTCAGCAAGTGTATATACACGAAGGGAATGAAGGCACTGGCAGGTCTGCACTTGAAGTTGACCTGGGAGCTAGTCAAAATCCCCGCCCTTAATTATTGGACGCCGGTGCCGGGATTCGAACCTAGACTTGATGGACCTGCGGGGTGGAAACCAAACGGTGTTAACCCTAGGCTGTAGCGTCTGAGTTGATTGTAGCTTTGATTCGTGTGTCTAGTAGTAGCAGCAGCATTAGTAGCGTTATTAGTATCATTATATTGTAGCTTTGATTCGTGTGTCTAGTAGTAGCAGCAGCATTAGTAGCGTTATTAGTATCATTATATTGTAGCTTTGATTCGTTTGTCTAGTAGTAGCAGCAGCATTAGTAGCGTTATGAGTATCATTATATTGTAGCTTTGATTCGTTTGTCTAGTAGTAGCAGCAGCATTAGTAGCGTTATGAGTATCATTATATTGTAGCTTTGATTCGTTTGTCTAGTAGTAGCAGCAGCATTAGTAGCGTTATGAGTATCATTATATTGTAGCTTTGATTCGTGTGTCTAGTAGTAGCAGCAGCATTAGTAGCGTTATTAGTATCATTATCATTACTAGTATTACTGTCATCATCATCATTATCACCATCATCATCATCATCATCATTATTATCACCATCATCACCATTATTATTATTATCACCATCATCATCGCCATCATCGCCATCATCATCATCATCATCATCATCATCATCATCACCACCACCAATGTATGTGCCTGTCACAGTTAACATCACCCTTCAAGGTGATGATCAATTAAAATATTTGGCTTTCAGAAACCGCTTCCCCTACCCGCGTGCACACCAGCCCCACCACCCTCAACACCACCACCACCACCACCACCACCACCACCACAGCAGCCCCACCCCCCCTCCCCCCTCACGCCCCCCCCTGGCTCCAGGAGGGAGGGTGCATCAAGGGCGGCGCCTGACCAGCCCCAGAGGGCAGGGAGTGACCAGTGTCCACTCCCGGAGCAGCGCGGACAGCAGGCTGCCCATTGACCAGGCGGTGGGCAAGATGCTGGCCGCAGCCTCGGCCTCTGCGTGTCCAGTGTCGTCTGCTGCGGAGCGGGTGGTGGGGGAAGAGGCGAGGAGGAGGGGGAGCGCGCCTTCTGGTCTGAGCGCTGGGAGGAAGAAGCCTGTCAAGCCTGGATGTCCGAGTGAGTCTGGGCAGTGGGGGAGTGGTGTGGGTGAGGTGTGGGTGAGGTGTGGGGGTGTGGGTGGGGTTTGTGGGTGAGGTGTGGGGGTGTGGGTGAGGTGTGGGTGAGGTGTGGGGGTGTGGGTGAGGTGTGGGGGTGTGGGTGAGGTGTGGGTGAGGTGTGGGGGGTGTGGGTGAGGTGTGGGGTGTGGGTGAGGTGTGGGTGAGGTGTGGGTGAGGTGTGGGGTGTGGGAAGATGCAGGGGAAGGAGAGGAATGGGGGTGGAGAGGAGGGGTGGGGAGGAGACGGGGAAGAGAGAGTGGGAGAGGGGGAGGGAGAGAGTGAGAGAGAGAGAGAGGGGGGGGAGAGGAAAGCGAGCAAGGGAGAGAGAGAGAAACGAAAGAGAGAATAAATGAATGAATGATCTTTATTTGTGTAGGGTTATAGATAAGCATTCACAATACTGTTTTTCATCCGGCCCTTGCCCTGAGGGGGAGAGAGAGAGAGAGAGAGAGAGAGAGAGAGAGAGAGAGAGAGAGAGAGAGAGAGAGAGAGACAATGACAATGACAATGACAATGACAATGACAAAGGTTTATTGTGATAAGCGAGATGCCCATTCACAAGGGGACAGTGGGAGGGGGGCTGGGCACAAAACACAAACATTTCATACACTGAGAATTTAATTAATTACAGCCCAAATAGTCATCATGTCATGGATTCCATAACATGGTTACAGAGTTGATTCATACACTTTTCCGGTGTTTTTTTTAACCTTTGGTTAGCCCTTACGATACAAATTGGTAAGGGGAAGGAATTTCCTCCACAAAACTGTACAAATCAAAAGTCAACATCTCACAACAAAGTGGTCTGCAACAAGGAAACTAGGTCACAGTGCCTCTTCTTCCGTCTTTTTTCATGGCTTTTGAAACTTTGCACCGCTAACACGTGAAAAATTTGACACACTCCAGGTGGCATGTAGCATACAGCTATCCCCCCCCCCCCTCTCTCTCTCTCTCTCTCTCTCTCTCTCTCTCACACACACACACACACACACACACACACACATTTACACACACTTTACCACAACGCATGAAACCCTATATCCACATGCAAACACACATACTATCATGCACACACACTTTCACACATACACCCCCCCAAACCACTACCTCATACTTACATGCATATAAAATCTACTCTCATGCACAACACACACACACATAAAAGCGCCACACACGCACGCACCGCCCGCACCGAACACACACACATACGCGCACGCGGGTATCCAGCAGAATCGAACTGCGTCCACTAAAACTCATCACATCAAGTCCGCACTATTCGATCTTTCAGTTTCACCCGTCAGCGAACCACGCTTCCTTGTTGTAACTAAACCTCATCATGGTCACCCAGCCGATCCTTCTTCACGAACCAAAACAAATCAGTTGTGTGCCCGTCGCCGCAGTCCATTGAAAGCGAAACACAGATCGTCAGTGTCCACAAACCATCGGTCTGGGCCGCTTACCAGTGAAGAGCCACGAAAGTTTTGGGTTCCCCCTGCGTGTGTCCCCAGCTCCTCTGCAAGGTCCGACAGTCACTCAGCCACAAGTCCTTGAGACGTCGGCACTAGTTCCAACTTCGTGAACTTTCGCCAAAGGGGTCTCACAGTTCAAGGTTCCGTCGTAAACATGCCCCAAGCAATGTCACTTAAAACGTCTGCATTTTTCGTTTCCCAAACCCTTTTGACACTTGTGAAGACTTTTTTCACGTGCACTTCTTTGCGACAGTGTGTTGCGGCAAAGGGGTTGTCAGTGTTAACCCCACACGCTTGTAGGAGGTGTGGCCACAATAAACATGGGATGTTCCCGTCATAGCACTTTCACTTGCCTCCATTCTCTCCCCCTTGCTTCCTCTCCTCCCTCTTCCTTCGCCTGTCTCTTCAATGAAACCCTTGGTGTTTCCAGGGTTTCGTTGCCCATGTTGCTTTTGGCGGGCTGGCTCCAGTCCACAACACGACTGTATGTCCCCCCACTCCCCCAGTGACTTTCCAGAAGTGAGGTCCCTGTTCTGAGCAGGGCATCCAAGGTCGCTTCCAACGCTGTTGGCAGCCAACAACGGCAGGGTGAGTGAAATTGACTTTTCTGACAAATAATGAACCAAAATTTCTTTCCCACCTTCAAGGGAGATCACTCCGCCTCCGAAAAAAAAAAATTTTTTTTTTAACCTCACGCAAAAGGGCCCCCCCCCTCCCCCTTCCCTCCCCTCTCCCTCCCCCTCTCTCTCTCCTCTCTCTCCCCCCCCCCCCCCCATCCCCCCCCCCCCCCCCCCCACCCCCTCCCAGGGCAAGAGCCGGATGAAAAAAAAGTATTGTGAATCCCTTATCTATAACCCTACAAATAAAGATCATTCATTCATTTATTATTTTGAAACAAGGAGCGACAGTAGACTGGTTTTATACCTTTTAAAAATTCTATGTAATATAGTTTGCACCATTTACCCCCCCCCCCCTTTTTTTTTTTTTTTTTTTTTTTTGGGTTAGTTGGGTTAGGTTTGGTTAGGTTAGGTTAGGTTAGGTTAGGTTTAGGTTGGGTTGGGTTAGGTTAGGTTAGTTGGGTTAGTTAGGTTGGGTTAGGTTAGGTTAGGTTGGGTTAGGTTAGGTTAGGTTGGGTTAGGTTGGTTTGGTTGGGTTAGGTTGGGTTTGGGTTGGGTTAGGTTAGGTTAGGTTAGGTTGGGTTAGGTTGGTTAGGTTAGGTTGGGTTTGGGGGTTAGGTTAGGTTAGGTTTTGGGTTAGGTTAGGTTAGGTTGGTTAGGTTAGTTAGGTTGGGTTAGGTTAGGTTAGGTTGGGTTGGGGTTGGGTTGGGTAGGTTAGGTTAGGTTAGGTTGGGTTAGGTAGGTTAGTTAGGTTAGGTTAGTTGGGTTAGGTTGGTTAGGTTAGGTTGGGTTGGGTTGGGTTGGGTTGGGTTAGGTTAGGTTGGGTTTGGGGTTTTAGGTTAGGTTAGGTTAGGTTTAGGGTTTAAAGGTTAGGTTTAGGTTAGGTTGGGTTGGGTTAGGTTAGGTTGGGTTAGGTTAGGTTAGGTTAGGTTGGGGTTAGGTTAGTTGGGTTAGGTTAGGTTAGGTTGGGTTTGGGGTTTTGGGTTAGGTTAGGTTAGGTTGGGTTTGGGTTAGGTTAGGTTGGGTTTGGGTTGGGTTGGGTTGGGTTGGTTGGGTTGGGTTGGTTGGGTGGTTGGGGTTTGGGTTTGGGGGTTGGTTGGGTTGGGTTGGGTTGGGTTGGGTTGGGTTGGTTGGGGTTGGGTTGGGTTGGGTTGGGTTGGGTTGGGGTTGGGTTGGGTTGGGTTGGGTTTGGGGTTGGGTGGTTGGTTTGGGTTGGGTTGGGTTGGGTTTTTTTGGGGTTGGGGTTTGGGGTTGGGGTTTGGGGTTTGGGGTTTGGTTTGGGTTGGGTTGGGTTGGGTTGGGTTGGGTTGGTTGGGGTTGGGTTTGGGGTTGGGTTGGGTTTGGGTTTGGGGTTGGGTTGGGGGTTGGGTTGGTTGGGTTGGTTGGGTTGTTGGGTTGGGTTGGGTTGGGTTGGGTTGGGTTGGGTTGGGGGTTGGGTTGGGTTGGGTTGGAGCTCACTGCCAGCACCACTGTGTTGTCTGTGTGTGCTGTGTGTGTCTGTGACAGACAGTTTTTGTTGTAACAAAACCCTTCATCAGGGGTCATCAGCCAAAATCCTTCTTCACGAACCAAAAAAATCGGGTTGTGTGTCTCGCAGCAGTCCTTTAAAAAGCGAAACACAATCGTCAGTGTCACAAACCATCGGTCTGGGCCGCTTACCAGTGAAGGGGCCACAAAAGTCTTGGTTCCTGCGTGTGTCCCCAGCTCCTCTGCAAGGTCCGACATCACTCAGCCAAAATGTCCTTGAAGACGCGGCACAGTTCCAACTTCGTGAACTTTCGCCAGGGGGTCTCACAGTTCAAGGTTCCGTCGTAAACATGCCCCAATCAATGTCACTTAAAACGTCTGCATTTTTCGTTTGCCAACCTTGACATTTGGGTAAAAGACTTTTTTCACGTGCACTTTTTTGCGACAGTGTGTTGCGGCAAAGGGGTTGTCAGTGTTAACACAACAGCTTTGAGGAGGTGGGGGCCAAAAATAAACAGGGGAAATGTTCCCGGTCAAAAAGCATTTCACTTGCCTCCTTTTCTTTTCCCCCTTGCTTCCTCTCCTCCCTCTTTCCTTCGCCTGTCTCTTCAATGCAACTTGGGGGTTTCCGGGGGTTTTCGTTGCCCATGTTGCTTTTTTGGCGGGGCTGGCTCCAGTCACAAACGACTGTATTGTGCCATTTCCCCCAGTGACTTTCCAGAAGTGAGGTGCGTTTTTGGAGCGGGGGCATCCAAGGTCGCTTCCAACGCTGTTGGCGGGCCAACAAGGGGCATTTTTTGGAGTGAAATTGGACTTTTCTTGAAAAATTTAATGAACCAAAATTTCTTCTCCCTACCTTCAAAGGGAGATCACTCCGCCTCCGAAGAGAGAGAAAAAGGAAAGAGAGAGAGAAGAGAAGAGAGAGAGAGAGAGAGAGAAAAGAGAGGGACAGACAGACGACAGGGAAGGGAAAGGGGGGGAAAAGGGAGAGGTTGACCCTTAGGTCTTTCTCTCTCTCTCTCTCCTCTCTCTCCTCTTCTTTTCCCCCCCCCCCCCTCCCCCCCCCCCCCCCCCCCCCCCCATAGGGCAAGAGCCGGATGAAAAAAAAGTATGTGATGCTTATCTATAACCCTACAAATAAAGATCATTCATTCATTTATTTGTTGATAAAGGAGGAAGTAGACAATGGTTTTACGTTTTAGATCTATGGTAAGTTAGTTGCACCATGTATCTAAGATGTTAACTGTACGAAGTGACAGTCTGAGATGCTGCTGTGTGGTTGGCGGGGTATAAAGACATTGGATTGGTTAGGTTAGGTTAGGTTGGGTTAGGTTATGTTAGGTTAGGTTAGGTTAGGTTAGAGTTAGGTTGGTTAGGTTAGGTTAGGTTAGGTTGGGTTAGGTTAGGTTGGTTAGGTTAGGTTGAGGTTAGGGGTTAGGTTAGGTTAGTTAGGTTAGGTTAGGTTAGGTAGTTGGTTAGGTTAGTAGGTTAGTGGTTGGGTTAGGTTAGGTTAGGTTGGGTTTTAGGTTAGGTTAGGTTAGGTTAGGTTAGGTTAGGTTAGGTTAGGTTAGTTAGGTTAGGTTAGGTTAGGTTAGGTTGGTTAGGTTAGGTTAGGTTAGGTTAGGTTGGTTGGGTTAGGTTAGTTAGGTTAGGTTAGGTTAGGTTGGGTTGGGTTAGGTTAGTTAGGTTGGGGTTAGGTTGTTAGGTTAGGTTGGTTGGTTAGGTTAGGTGGTTAGTAGGTTAGGTTAGGTTAGGTTAGGTTGTGGGTTGGTTGGTTGGTGTTAGGTTAGGTTGGTGTTAGGTTGGTGGTTGGTTGGTTGGTTGGTTGTTGGTTGGGTTAGTGGTTAGGTTAGGGTTGGTGGTTGTTGGTTGGGTTGGTTGTGGTTGGGTTGGGTTGGTTGGGTTGGGTTGGTTGGTTGGTTGGTTGGTTGGTTGGGTTGTTGAGGTTGGTTGGTTGTGGTTGGTTGGGTTGGGTTGGGTGTTAGGGTTGGGTTGGGTTGGGTGGTTGGTTGGGTGGTTGGGTTGGGTGGTTGGGCTAGGTTGGTAGGTTGGGTGGTGGGTTGGGTGTTGGCGTGTGGTTGTTGTGGTTGTGTGTGTTGGTGGGTTGGGTCTTCGTGGAGCTGGCATGGGTTGGTGGCCGGCTGGGCCTATACTAGGGTTGGTGGATTCCTCTTCCCTCCTCTCCTCCTCTTCCTCCTCTTCTTCTTCTTCTTCTTCAAATCCTTTTTCTTCAATTCTTCTTCTTCCTCCATCATCATCAATCATCATCATCGTCAATCGTCATCATCTTCTCTGCTTCTTCTTCTTCTCTTCTTCTTCTCTTCTTCTCTTCTCTTCTCTTCTTCTTCTTCTCTTCTTCTTCTTTTCTTCTCTTCTTCAAATTCTCAAACTCTTCATTTCTCTTCTTCATATTCTTCTTCTTCTTCCTCCTCCATCATCATCATCATCATCATCATCATCTTCTTCTTCTTCTTCTTCTTCTTCTTTGTTGTTGTCGTTGTCGTCGTCGTCGAACGCTCAGACAGCTACTATTGTTGTCTGTCAAATGAGCCAAAATGCGTTGTACTGCCGTTAAGTGCCTGACAAGTCAGGCCCAGCGCATCCGATTTTGGCACGAGAGAGGATTGTTATCTTTAAAGTCTGTCTGGAAAAAGGAAGAAAGAAAGGAATAGACGAGTGAGTGAATGAGTGGATAAACAAATAAATATATGAACGAATAAAGAATGAACGAAAGAATGAAGAAAGGAAGGAAGAAATGAGTGAATGAATGAATAAGTAAGTGAGTAAGTACATGATGAGTGAGTGAGTGAAAGAGAGAGAGAAAGAAGAAGATAAGAAGAGAAGAAAGAGACGGAGAGAGACAGAGAGAGACAGACAGCGACAGAGACACAAGAGAGAAAGAGAGACAGAGAGAGAGAGGGGGAGAGAGAGAACATAAATTATTATCATCCCATCTTTATAGAAGTGTTGGTGTGGGTTGGATTTTTTTTTAAATTACAGGAAGCGCTAAGAGCAGTAACAGCAGCAGTAACAACAATTTCGCCCAAACTAACAGTAACACCATCAGTAACTTCACCACCACCACCACCACCACCACCACCACCACAAACCGCCCCAGCTTGGGCCTGAAAGGGGAGGGGAAGGAGGAGGGGGCCAGGGCTGTCAAGACTGGACCCCGAGGCCTCACTCCTGGCACAGGCTGGCTGAGGGAATCCGTGGACCCTGTGGGTAAACCCTTCACCCCGGCCCCCGGCCCCCAGGTTCCATTCCCGACTGAAGAATGGAGAAAAGGCAGCTCCAATCATTTAACAGGTAAGGCTCGACTTAGAGGACCCTGAGATCCACTCAGTGGTCAGTCAGAACACTCACTTCCCCCAGCCAAGGTGACGCA
>CM054167.1:36519999-36527499 GCA_028751875.1 Rapana venosa | reverse complement strand
TTGCCGTGGTGTTCTTTTACGTGCGCTAAATAATTATGTGTTCTTGTTGCCGTGGTGTTCTTTTACGTGCGCTAAATAATTATGTGTTCTTGTTGCCGTGGTGTTCTTTTACGTGCGCTAAATATGTGTGTTGTTGTTGCCATCAGTATTGTAATAATCATACATCTGAATTTTTTTATATACCTCTTTGAGTCATGGCAGATTTCTCTGTGTGAAATTCGGGCTGCTCTCCTCGGGAAGTACGCGTCGCCACAAGAGCAGCGCCACTCTTTTTTTTTTCTTTTCCTGTCTGCGACTGTATTTCTTTCCCTATCAGAGTGGCTTTTTTCCTACAGAATTTTTCCAGGGACAACGCTCTTGCTGCCGTGGGTTCTTTTACCTGTGCTGAATATGTGTTGCACACGAGACCTCCGTTTATCGTCTCATCCGAAAGACTAGCACACAGACCACCACTCATGGTCTAATGGATGGGGAAAGTTTTTGGCCCAAATAGGGATCGAACCACTGCACACTTCCAACCCGGACTTTTCGCTTTCTAGGTAGGTGCCTTACCGCTAGACCACCGATCCATTGAACTATGTAGACTTTTTTATGTGTTCATTTACGTCCGCTAAATGTAGGGTTCTTGCTGCCGTGGGTTCTTTTACGTCCGTTAAATGTAGGGTTCTTGCTGCCGTGGGTTCTTTTACGTCCGCTAAATGTAGGGTTCTTGCTGCCGTGGGTTCTTTTACGTCCGCTAAATGTAGGGTTCTTGCTGCCGTGGGTTCTTTTACGTCCGCTAAATGTAGGGTTCTTGCTGCCGTGGGTTCTTTTACGTCCGCTAAATGTAGGGTTCTTGCTGCCGTGGGTTCTTTTACGTCCGTTAAATGTAGGGTTCTTGCTGCCGTGGGTTCTTCAACGCGCGCTATAGCACAGTTTCTTGTGGCAGGGGCAGACAGAGCAGCCGGGCAGCAGTGAGGGAGAGGGGACGATGATGGAGACAGAGGAGGACGACACCAGTGATGCCGACACCCTGACGGGGGGGAGTGGGGAAGAGGAGGAGGGGGGGTCCACCCCCAGGGCCTGCAGCCCTGACAAAAGGTGGGGGTGAGAGAAAGGTGGAGGAGGGGGTGGTGTATGTTTCAAGTCGTTGATTTTGCTTGTTTGTTTGGTTTTTGGTTTTATTTGGTTGGTGTTGGTGGTGTGTTGGTGGTTGTTGTTTTTTGGGGGGTTGGAGGTTTTTTGGGGTGGAGGGGGAACGAGTTCGTTACTAAGTTACAGTGTAGTGAGTTTATCACATTACAGTATTACAATACAATACAGTAAGTATGGGATAGCTTAGTGGTCAGAGCACTCGCTTTCCCCCAGCCAAAGTTAAGCAGCATACAGCGTGGTTACCAGTTGGATGGGTGACCGTTTGCGCGCCCTGGCTTCAGTACAGTCCCCCAGTTCACCCAGCTGTAAATGGGTACCTGCCTCTTCAGGGTCAATGAAGGTAAAGCAGTGAGGGAGAGGAGATGGGCGCCGCCCTCAATATGCTGGCTCCTAGAGAAGTTGAGGTCTCTGACGCCTCGCTCCCCTACGACCGCAAAGCTTATGGGACACCTTGACCTAGTATGATGATATTAATGAGCATTATTACATTACAATGTACTTAGCATTACTATGTTGCGATATTACATTACAATAAAGAAAGAAAAATGATGGTAATGAGCATAATTACATTTCATTGTGGTGAACATTAGTCAAGTCAAGTCAAGTGAAGTCAAAAACACTTTAATCATCCCATGAAGGGCAATTACAATACTGACAGGCAGATTGATACTCATCAAATATATCAAAGACACAAAAGCTATATTTCATATTGGTTTTCAAATAAAATGTCACAAACACACACACACACACACCAACACACACGCGCGCATGCGCACACACACGCAAACACCCGCACGCACGCACACACATCAATTGTGAACACAATTTTAAACCCATTGACTAGAAGACATAAAACTTATTTTTACGCACCCATATACGCAGCACGTACACACGCACGTACGTGTGTGTGCGAACACGCACACGCACACCCACACCATACACCAATATATGAATTCAATGTTCATTATGACATTGCAATTTTATTTTATATTATAATAAGCATAACGATGTCATGAACATTATCACATTACAATGTGGTGAATATCATTAATTTATAATGTGGTGAACATTATCACATTACAATGTGGTGAATATCATTAATTTATAATGTGGTGAACATTATCACATTACAATGTGGTGAATATCCTTAATTTATAATGTGGTGAACATTATCACATTACAATGGGTGAATATCATTAATTTATAATGTGGTGAACATTATCACATTACAATGTGGTGAATATCATTAATTTATAATGTGGTGAACATTATCACATTACAATGTGGTGAATATCATTAATTTATAATGTGGTGAACATTATCACATTATAATGTGGTGAATATCCTTAATTTATAATGTGGTGAACATTATCACATTACAATGTGGTCAGGGTGCACATTTTGAATAGCCCTCTGAGTTTAAGTTGGGGAACACCTAAAACATTGACAATAATAACAACCACAATAGCAGCAACAGCCACATTAGCAGCAGCAAAAAAACCGGCAATGATAACAATATTAACAGCAACAAAAACAAGGAAAATAACACAGCAACAAAGACAACAACAACATTAACAACAACACCAGCAACAAAAACAAGGAAAATAACACAGCAACAAAGACAACAACAACATTAACAACAACACCAGCAACAAAAACAAGGAAAATAACACAGCAACAAAGACAACAACAACATTAACAACAACACCAGCAACAAAAACAAGGAAAATAACACAGCAACAAAGACAACAACAACATTAACAACAACACCAGCAACAAATAATAGCATTAACAGAAACAGCAATAACAACATCAACAGCAACAAAAAACAGGAAAATAACACAGCAACAAAGACAACAACAACAACATTAACAACAACACCAGCAACAAAAATAACCAACAAGACAATAACAAGAACAACATTAACAGCAACAAAACAACAATGACGATAATAATAATAATAATAATAATAATAAAATAATAATAATAATAATAATAATAATAATAATAATAATAATAATAATAATAATAATAATAATAATGATAACAACAACAACAACAACAACAACCTCTATCCCTATGGGGGCGGGATAGCCTGGTGGTTAGAACATTGCGCTCGCCATCTCACGATCCGGGTTCGAATCTCGTTCAAGAGGATTTTTTCCCTTGGAGTTAACATCAGTGCAGTTTCCACTCTCCCCAAAAGTCCTTCGGATGAGACTATAAACCGAGGCCCGGTGTGTGAACCCACGCAGAACATCTTGCAACTCTATGTTCTGCTTTTCGTAAGAGTAGGCCATTGTGTGCGGTAGGAACAGATAATAAAATTTACAAAGCCGTATACACACGGGACTGGATGTAAAAAGCGCATGTGTGCTTATTTCATTATCCTCGATATAATTAAAAGAACAAATGAATAGATAGATAGAAAAATAAGTAGACAGATAATCAATAAATAAATAAAGACAGACAGACATAAACAAATGGTGTCGTTCCCTCTCATCAGCACATTCACGAGGAAGCGAAGGGCCAGCGCAGTCATTCACAAATAGCAGGAACACACTCCACTAACCCCCAACCTTTCCCTTCAGGCCAGGCAAAACCTCCCCCACCACAGACCGACACCACCACCACCCCTACCCTCATCCAGGACTGGCCACCATCCTGACCCCCACCACCCTCTCCACCTCCACCCTCTCCCTCCCAGGCAGCAGCAACAACAGCAGCAGCGGCAGCAACAGCAACAGCAGCAGCAACAAACCCATCCAGTTTCAAGGCAAAACCTTAAACATGGACGTGGGCTCCGCTCTCTCTCGCTTCTCCGAAGTGGTCAGTCAGAGACAAGGAGGAAGAGGAGGAGGAGGAGGAGGAGGAGGAGGAGGAGGAGGAAGAGGAAGGGGAGGAGGTGGGGAGGAGAAGACTGCTGGGAGGAGGAAAGATCGGATGCAGGCTCTGATGTCATCTTCGGAGGACCTTCAGAGCAAGATCGCCAGTGCCAGCGCCACACTGCGTGCTTCTTCGCCTTCAGGTTAGTGAGTTTTCAGATTGTTTGGTTGTTTGGGGTTTTTTTTTAAACTTTCCTTTTAGTGACTCCTTGACTTCCATAATTTGACTTCAGTGTTCCTGACTTTTAGCCTTTGATTCAGTTTCAGCCTGTCTTCTTTCCCCCGTGTGGATGCCGGGGCCTGTCAGTTTAAAACAGCATCCCCACATTCTGGAGAATCTGTGCTGAAATGTCCTCATTTCTATCACTCTCGTTGGTTCTGTCTCGTTCCTTTTCTTTCGTCACCTCCTCCTTGTCTGTTCTGCCTTCTTGGTCCATTCTCCTGCCTTTTTTTCCTCAGAGAGACTTAAAAGATGACAATTCTCTTATGCCAAGGTGGGATGCGCTGGGCCTGATTTGCCAGGCGCTTAACGGCAGCGTGAGGCATTTTGGCTCCTGTAACAGACAACACTAGTTGGTGAGTGTTCGAAAATGAAGGAGAATTCTGTCGTCTGACTTCTGGTCTTGTTTCTTTTGACTCCTTGACTTTTTCAGTCTGAATAATTGGGGGGTTTTCTGAATAATTTTTAAATCAGTCAAACTGAAAAAAATCGTTCTATTTGGGACTGATATTTTTATGTCATTCTATCTTTCGTTCATGTAATGTGCATCTTTCGTGCATGTAATTTTTGTTGCTATGTTATCTTTTGTGTGATTTGGACTAAATGATGTGTAATGCTATATTACTATTTTTTTGTTATATTAGGAGCACATCATGTTTTTATGGTATACTTTCTTTCGTTCAGTTATATGCCAAATAATTTTGCTTTTATACAATCTTTTCTTCTATTTAGGACAGATACTTTGTTATGTTATATTATCTTTTGTTTATTCGGGACAGATAATTTTGGATTGTATACTATCTTATGGTTTGGCCAGGGTGTTGATACAGGGAATAACCGTAGAGTTGGTTTTATACCCTGTTTTAATCATTCTGTACATATAGTACATTCTGTACATAATGTACGTGGGGACGGGATAGCTCAGTGGTCGGAGCACTCGCTTTCCCCCAGCCAAGTTAAGCAGCGTCGAGCGTGGTTACCAGTTGGATGGGTGACCGTTTGCGCGCCTTGGCTTCAGTACAGTTCCCCCAGTTCACCCAGCTGTAAATGGGTACCTGCCCTCTTTAGGGTCAGGGAAGGTAAAGCAGCGAGGGAGAGGAGATGGGCGCCGCCCTCAATATGCTGGCCCTAGAGAAGTGAGGTCTCTGACGCCTCGCTCCCTACGACCTTTTAGGTTATGGGACTCCTTTACTTTTTTTTTTACATATAGTTGCGCAGTTTATTCTGAGATTAAAAACTGTTACGAGGTAACAACCCTGATATGGCCTATAGTCGGCAGGGTTGTAAACAACTACATTGACTGAATTGGTTTGGGTCTGATTCAGGACGGGTGATTATTGATGTGGCATCATCTGTCATGCATTCCCAGCTACTAATTCTTGACGTTGTACTAGCCTTCGTTTCATCTGAGGCAGATCGTCTGCCCTTCTTGCAACTATCCAATAGTTTATCTGTTCAAACGTTCATTTCTCTTGTTTATGACGGACGCCGTAGCTGTGGGGTTAAGACCGTTTCCCTTCAATCACATAAGTCCATCAAGTCGCGGGTTCGATTCTCGGCGGCGTCTGGTGAACTAAGGGTGGGGATTTCTACCATCTCCTAGGTCAACTTGAAGTGCAGACCTGCCAGTGCTTTAATTCTCTCTAATGTATATGCACACACAGATTAAATATGCATGTTAAAGATCCTGTCATTCATGTCAGCGTTTAGCTGTGTTACAGAAACACGAACACACCCAGCACACATCCCTGAAGTCGGAATGCGGCTACCGTCATGATGGACAAAAACGGTTTCATACACAACATCTCACCATTGTGAACCTGAGAGCTGTAGTGGAGGAGCGGAAAACAACAGTTGTTGTTGTTGTTGTTGTTGTTGTTTGTGTTCTCCTTGTCCACAGCGGAGGGCCAGACGGTGGCGGCAGAGAGGCTACAGGCAAAGGACAAGATTTCCAGGGTTTCCGGGGTGACTTCCTCGGCACACAGAGACAAGGCCGGCTCTGCCCACTATCCTGCCTCCTCCTCCTCCTCTTCCTCCTCCTCTCTGTCGACCATCCCCAGGGTAGGCAGAGAGAGAGAGAGAGAGAGAGAGAGAGAGAGAGAGAGAGAGAGAGAGAGAGAGAGAGAGAGAGAGAGAGAGAGAGAGAGAGAGAGAGAACTCTGAACTCTGAACATTTTAATTGTACTTCGGCCTTGGGCCACAATACAAGTAAAGGGGACAAAAGGGAACAGACTGAAATATGTAAATCAACAGTTTTCTGCATACTGTCTAGTGATGCACACATTCTTCAAACACATAGCACACGACTGAGAGCATCGTGGTTATCATAATTCTAAACACATGATGTCACCGTTATCAGTAATTACATTCAATACAATCATGTTATTATCTTCATCATCTTCATCTACATCCTTGGTTTGGTATACGTTATCAATTCCGAAAGTGACATCTTGATCATATTTTTAGTTTACATCTATATAAGCATGGTACTTTCCATCATTACTTGTTTAGTAATTCAATATTGCACACGCACACGTTCATGAGCTCTCGCACGCGCGCGCGCACATACACACATGCACTCACCCACGGAGGTGCGCGCATACACACACATATACACAGACATACTCGCAGGCACACACTGACACACACAAACCACACACACACAGACAGACACACGCACACACGCACACACACACACACACACACACACACACACACACACACATCACATCAGCATTTCAGAAGCAGTAGTGGTCGGAGCACTCGCTTTCCCCCAGCCAAGTTAAGCAGCGTCGAGCGTGGTTACCAGTTGGTTTGTGCGCCTTGGCTTCAGTACAGTTCCCCCAGTTCACCCAGCTGTAAATGGGTACCTGCCCTCTTTAGGGTCAGGGAAGGTAAAGCAGCGAGGGAGAGGAGATGGGCGCCGCCCTCAATATGCTGGCCCTAGAGGAGTGAGGTCTCTGACGCCTCGCTCCCCTACGACCTTATAGGTTATGGGACACCTTTACCTTACCCTTTTTTAAAAATTTTTTTACTTAACTCCACACAAAACACCATCTAAGTTAAGCTGTCAAAGGATATCAAATTCCAATCAAGTTTCTCTTCCTCCTGTTCACTGCATGGAAAATGAACCTGGAGACACTGTGCATATGTTTGCTATTAGTCATTTGTAATAACACATGAATGGGGGTTTTAGCTACCCCCCCCCCCCCCCAGAAACTTTGTTCTTAAATCAGAATATGTGGGACATACAAAAAGAAA
>CM054167.1:36509999-36514999 GCA_028751875.1 Rapana venosa | reverse complement strand
TGTGTGTGTGTGTGTGTGTGTGTGTGTGTGCGTGTGCGTGTGTGTGTTTGCGGCGTGTGTGTGTGTGTGTGTGTTATGGCAGGACCATTATTCGAGGAACACACCCAAAAAATCCTTTCAGGGACAAGTAGCCAGTGCGGTTTTGGAGGGGGTCTAAAAAGCGGTGAGAAATCACTGCATCAACATGATGTTGTTGCTGTGTACTGCAACACCACGTCAACTTTTGCTACACTCTTCATATTCTCCTTCTCACACAAGCTCTTTGTCAAGCCAGTAAACACAAACCTGTGTAAGCCCAAATCAGCCGATAATCTGCCAGCTATGTCAGTGGTTACAGAGTGTTATACCTTTAGAGAAGCGTTGAGAAAGTGATGGACCCTGCTGTACAGGGGGAAGGAATACGGAGGAGGAGGAGGAGGAGAAGAAGGGAGGAGTGACGGTGGAGGAGGCTGGTGGTGGTTGTGGGGTGTATTGAGAAGTCAATGAGTGAATCATGCTGGACCAAAACAGCCTGAACAACAGAAAACCCCCGGACATTAACACAGCAACAAACCAGGAGACTAGGGGAGCTGTGTAGATGTTAAAGTCATTTCCCGACAAATAGAATATCACTTCCCCCGTGGGGATGCCGGGGGCCTGTCAGTATAAGTAGCATCCCCACATTCTGGAAATTCTGTGTTAGAAATCTCCTCTTTTCTATCCCTCTCTTTTTTCTGCCTTGTTTTTTTTCTTCCTTTCATCCTTCTTGTCTAATTTCTGCCTTCTCATGTGCTTTCTTCGTCAAGCAGGCAAACGCAAACCAGTTCAAACTAAACATGTGTTTTTGATGCAGCCACAGCGCCAATGGACAGCGCCGCCAACAGACCAGCACCTGGCTCATCCATGAAGACCCGCGGTAAAACAGCCTCCAACAAAACCTCCCTCCATTTGTCCTTGCCCTTCACCTCTCAAGGTCATGACCCTGCCGGTCAGGATGACCTTCTGAAAGTCGCTAAGGTGGACAGGGGTCAAGGGTCACCGCAAGCGCTGCCTGGTGGTGGATGTAGTAGTGTGGATGCTGGGTAAGTTTTGTGTGTGTGTTTGTGTGTGTGTGTTTGTGTGTGTGTATGTGTGTGGTGTGTGTTGTGTGTTGTGTTGTGTGTGTTTTGTGTGTTGTGTGTGTTGTGTGTGTGTTGTGTTTTGTGTGGTTTGTGTTGTGTGTGTGTGTGTTTTGTGTGTGTGTTTGTGTGTGTGTGTTGTGTGTGTGTGTGTGTGTTTGGTGTGTGTTTGTGTGTGTGTGTTGTGTGTGTGTGGTTTGTGTGTGTGTGTGTTGTTTGTGTGTGTGGTGTGTGTTTGTGTGTGTGTTTGTGTGTTTGTGTTTTGTGGTGTGTGTGTGTTGTGTGTGTGTGTGTTGTGTGTGTGTATTTGTGTGTTTGTGTGTGTGTTTGTGTGTGTGTGTGTGTGTGTGGTGTGTTTGTGTGTGTGTTGTTTTGTGTGTGTGTTGTGTGTGTTTTTGTGTGTGTGTGTTGTGTGTTTGTGTGTGGGGTTTGTGTGTGTGTGTATTGTGTGTGGTGTGTTTTGTGTTGTGTTGTGTGTGTGTTGTTGTGTGTGTGTGTTTTGTGTGTTTGTGTGTGTGTTGTTTGTGTGTGTTTGTGTGTGTGTGTTTTTGTGTGTGTGTGTTTTGTGTGTGTGTTTGTGTGTGTGTGTTTGTGTGTGTGTTTTGTGTTGTTTGTTTTTTGTGTGTTTTGGGGGTGTGTTTGTGTTTTTGTGTGTGTTTGTGTTGTATGTGTTTGTGTGTGTGTGTGTTTGTGTGTGTTTGTGTTGTGTGTTGTGTGTGTGTGTTGTGTGTGTGTTTGTGTGTGTTGTGTTGTGTGTTGTGTGTGTGTGTGTTTGTGTGTTGTGTTTGTGTTTGTGTGTTTGTGTGTGTGGTTTGTGTGTGTGTGTAGTGTGTGTTTGTGTTGTGTGTTGTGTTTGTTTGTGTGTGTGTGTTGTTTGTGTGTGTGTTTGTGTGTGTGTTTGTGGGGTGTGTTTTGTGTGTGTTTGTGTGTTTTGTGTGTGTGTGTTTGTGTTGTGTGTTGTTGTTGTGTGTTGTGTTTGTTTGTGTGTGTGTTTGTGTGTGTGTTGGTGTGTTTGTGTTGTGTATTGTGTGTGTGTGTGTGTGTTTTTGTGTGTGTTTGTGGTGTGTTTGTGTGTTTTGTGTGTTTTGTGTGTGTTGTTTGTGTTTTGTGTGTGTGTGTGTGTTTGTGTGTGTGTGTTTGTTTTGGTGTTTGTGTGTGTGTGTGTTGTGTTTTTTTTTTGTGTGTGTGTGTATTGTGTGGTTGGTGTGGTTTGTGTGTTTTGTGTGTGTGTGTGTGTGTGGTGTGTTTGGTGTGGTGTGTTGTTTGGTGTGTGTTTTGTGTGTGTTGTGTGTGTGTGTGTTTGTTTTGTGTGTGTTGTGTGTGTGTGTTTGTGTGTTTGTTTGTGTGTGTATGTTGCGTGTTTGTTTGTGTGTGTGTGTTTGTGGTGTTTGTGTGTGTTTGTGTGTGTGGTGTTTTGTTGTGTGTGGTTTGTGTGTGTGTTTGTGTGTGTGTGTTTGTGTGTGTGTGTGTTTGTGTGTGTTTGTGTTGTGTGTGTGTGTGTGGTTTGTGTGTGTTTGTGTGTGTGTGTTTGTTTGTTTGTGTTGTGTGGTTTGTGTGTGTGTATTGTTTTATGTGTGTTTGTGTGTGTTTGTGTGTGTGTGTGTGTGTGTTTGTGTGTGTGTGTGTATTTGTGTGTGTGTGTTTGTGTGTGTGTGTTTGTGTGTGTGTGTGTTTGTGTGTGTGTGTTTGTTTATTCTTTTATATCGAGGATAATGGAATAAGCGCTTTTGTGCTTTTTTACACATAATCCCCGTGTGTGTGCGGTTATGTAAATTCTGTCATCTGTTCCCACCGGCACACGATGGCCTACTCTTACGAAAAGCGGAACAGGATTTAACGTGTGCGCAAGATGTTCTGTGTGTGTGTGTGTTTGTGTGTGTGTGTTTGTGTGATATTCAGATCCAGATTCAGAATATTTTTTTGCCATTTAGGTCATGTAGACTTATTTTTTACAAGAAAGCAAACAAAAATGTGTGTGTGTGTGTGTGTGTGTGTGTGTGTGTGTATGTGTGTGGTCAGATAGAAAGGGTGAGAGAAAGAGAGAGAGAGAGAGAGAGAGAGAGGAGAGAGAGAGAGAGAGAGAGAGAGAGAGAGTGTGTGTGTGTGTGTGTGTGTGTGTGTATGTGGTGTGTGTCCGTGTGCGTGCGTGCGCGCTTTAATTCAGGTTTAGAAAAATTGTGAAACTTTGAAAGGCTACGGAATAATTTTTGTTTGTGTATTTTTTGGAAATTACCAAAGTGTTGTTTGTCTGCAATCATTCAAAATTTCAGTGTGTTGATACTTTTCTGAGACAGTTCCTCTTTTTTTTCTTCGTTCCTCGGCTAGAGCCCTGAGGTTGACCAGTGGTGAGATTTTGCGTATGCCACCGTGTTCCCCGCCATGGAGATAGCTGTGTTTCGTCTTCGGGGCTGTGTTATGCTATAACATCCTGACTTGTGCCTCAAAAGGGTCACAGGGTTTTCTTCTTGTAGTCTTGCGTCTGTGTGTGCGCGCGTGAACATACTTACGTATATATTTAAGTTCTTCGGATATGTCTATAATCCGATGCCCCGTATGCAACACAGGAAGAACACATTGCGTACACGCGGAAACCCGTTCTGCCTTTCGGAAGAGTATCCCATGTTGGGAACGGATGACAGATTTTACTAAACTGCATGCATGACTGAGTGTAAAAATAATGTGTACTCATGAGTGCTCATTCCATAAAACCGAAATAAAAGAACAAATAAATTCAATATAAAAACGCTCTTGGCATGTGGGATTATGTATGAGTTATGTAACCATTTCTGGAATTTTGTTTACTATTCCAAGTCATTTTATTTACCACGAAAAGTCAACTCAACTGACGTTCATGTACATTTTTCCTCATGTAAGGGTATCTATTTGATTAGATTAATTGTCTGACTGATTAACTGATTGGCTGATTAATTGAATGACTGGTTGATTGATTTTCCTAATGTAAGTGTATCGACTCGACTTGATTGATTGACTGATTGATTGACTGACTGATTGATTGATGGATGGATTAACTGATGGATTGATTGATTTTTCTCTAGCCAAGAAGAAAAGCAAAAGACCTCCACATTTCTCGGCGCACAGAAGGGTCAGCACGGGACGCGAGATGTCGGAGGTCAGAGGTCAGGTCAAGGTCAAGGTCAAGAAACAGACTCTCCTCATTCGCTCAGTGACGAAGAGTTGCCCGTCTCCGCTAGAGTTAGTGAACTTAGATTTTGTTTTAAAATTCCCGCTTCTTTTTCCTCTTTTCTCCTCCCTCTTTCCTTCCTATTTCTTCTTTTTCCAAGTCCTCTTCCTTCTCCTTCTCGTCTTCTTCTTCGTCCTTCAGCCTTGTCTTCTTCAATCTCCTTCTTATCTATTTTCTCGTCTTTCTTCTTTTCTTCGCCTTTATTCATCTTTTTTCTCCTTCTTGTCATTTTTTCTTTTCTCTTCCTTCTCCTTGTCTATTTCCTCTTCTTCTTTTTTGTTCTCCTTCTCGTCTTTTTCATCTTCCTTCTTTTCTTCTTTGTTCTTCTCGTCTGTTTCCTTTTCTCTCTTCTGGTTTGTGTAACAAACGCTTACTTACAGATATGTCTGTCACCTGCATGCACGCAGAACATCTTGCGCACACGTTAAAACCCGTTCCGCTTTTCAGAAGAGTAGGCCATTGTGTGCCAGTGGGAATGGATGACAATATTTACGAAACTACATACATACGGGAACTGGATGTAAAAAAAAGAGCACATGATCGCTTATTTCATTATCCGAGAAATAAAAGTATAAATAAATAAATATTTGTTTCTGTTTTTGACAAAAATAACTATCGCATATTTCAGGGGGAGGGAGGAGGAGACAGATCATGGTCTCCGGCAGGCTTTGAACTGCAGATGGCCACAGAACTGGCACGAC
>CM054167.1:36459999-36492499 GCA_028751875.1 Rapana venosa | reverse complement strand
CACACTACACAAACACACCAACCACCACTACCAACCACACCACACACCCACCACCCACACCTCATTCCCCCCACACACACTACACAACCAACCACCACACAACACTATAACCACACCACACACCCACACTACACTACTACCACACCACCTCACCACCACACCACACCACACTACACTATACCACACCACACCACACACACATACAACCACACACAACACAACCACAACCCCACAATCCACACCACTACCAACCACTACACTAACCAACCACACTACCCCACCCCACACACACACACTACACATACCAACCACCACACACACATAACCACACCACACCACACACACTAACACACACACTACCACACCACACTACCACACCACACTCACACCAACCACACCACACCACACTACACTATACCACCACACCCCCCACCCCACCCCACACACTATAACCACACACACTAACACCAACTACCACCACCCCACCCCACTACACTCCACACACACAACCACACACACACTACACCACACACACTCACCTACCCACCCACCACACCACACTACACACACACTATACCACACCACACACACACTACCAACCACCTACACCACATAACCACAACATACCACACACTACAACCCACCACTACTACCACACCACAACCACACTACACAAACTACACACACCACACCACTACCAAACACACACACCACCACACACACCACACCACAACACACACCACACACACACAACACCACAACCACACATACACACCTACACTACACACCACACACACAAACTACACTACACACCACCACACCACACCTACACTACACACACACACAACACCACACCACTCCCATACACACACACACACCACACACTCAACACCACCTAACCACACCACACAACCTACACACACACCCACCATCAACCACCTCACCAACACACACCACCCACCACACCACACTACACACAACCACACCACACACACCACATCCACACTACACCACACACACTAACAAACAACCACACCACACCACACACACTACACACACACACACCACACCACCACCTACACTACGCCACACACTACTTACACCAACACACTACCACCACATCACACACCACACTAACCACACCACCACACCACACTACACCACACCACACACCACACAACACCACACACACCACACCACACTAACCACACCACTACACACACACTACACATACACCACACCACACCACACCACAACCACACACATACACCACACACCACACAACACACCACCACACTACCACACCACACCAACCACTACCACCACACCATCACAACCCACCACACCACACCACACTACACCACACACACCCACACACCACCACACTACTACACACCACCCCACTACCACACCCACACCACAACTACACCAACACACAACCACACCACACTACACCACACCACACTACACCACACACACACACCACACACACCACACCACTACTACACCACACCACACCACACACACACCACACCTACACCACACCACACTACACCACACCACACACACACAACACACCACGTACATCGCTACACTGCACACCACACTCACACACACACCTACACAACCACACGACCTACTACACGCACACTGCACATACACACACCACACCACACTAAACCACACCTTACCACACCAACAAACACCAAGCACACCACACCAACTACACCCCACTTACACCAACACAACACACACACACTTACCACATCAACCCCCCACTTACACTACAATACCTACAAGCACCACACAGACACACACTACTGCTAAATACACACACTGAGCCTCTTACACATACATACACCCATGCAACTGCGCACACACCCACCAATGAGTCAGGCACACTGTGTCGCCAGCGCACACACTGCACTGACCAACAACCATCACAGGCGACTATACCACAAGCCACACATCACATCCCGACTAATCATGCACCCCTAACTCTGCGCGTACACGAACCACATACAAATCCTCACTTCAACCTGACTACACCACCCAAGGAACCCGCGCACTAAACACACAGGACACATCACGGAGCTAACCTACCAACATCCTGGCACTGCGACAAACGGCCTGCACCTGGACACTCTATAATCACACCTAGCACTGCGCGGGGACCTAGCGGACTCGAGAACTACGAAAAAGCTAACAGCTGGCACATTCAACTCGGGCACACACACGCAGCTTACAAACTAACCAAACACAGCGACTTCATTGACACGACTTACACAACAAACATCCCCACTACACAATCCATCACTACACACAATACACTAGGAGCGGCCACCGGCGACAGGTGGTGGGTCTACACTGGTACCCAGGGTCACGGTCTGACATATGCTAGGAAGGGAGAGGGGCGACTGGAACTGGGTTGACGGCGCGGGGAAGTACCACTCGACAAGCCAACAGGGCTGCTTATAAGACTACACGCAAACTGATACAATGTCAAGCAAACTAACATCACACTACTACATAGGATGGTGAAGGCAGGGCAGTTCAGAGAAGGTGTCGGGGTAGCGGTTAGTCCTTCGGTAACAAGAGCTGACGAGTACGTACAGAGACTAACGAGAAAAAGGGTACGCCCATGGAACAGTGCTAGCATGCATACCTGGATGCATGTTTCCTGCTGTTAGGTGACTGACACTGACAGCGCGCTATCGCTGCTTCGTAACCTGTTTTGCTTGTTATGTCTCATCTGGCGCTACCATGATCCTGTGCGAACTGTTGATAAGTAGGCATTGGTGCCGGGAACAGATGTCAGAATCTGACAAAAACCGTATACCAGCGGGACTGGACTTGAAGAATAAAGTAAGAATAGATAAATAAATGAAATGCAGTTTTATTCTGAGCTTTAAAATTTTACGAGGTGACAGCCCTGATATGGAAGCTGCGGGGCAATAAACAATAGGATTGGATTGGATTGGATTGGCTTGGATTGGCTTGGCCTGGCTTGGCTTGGCTTGGCTTGGCCTGGCTTGGCTTGGCTTGACTTGGCTTGGCTTGGCTTGGCTTGGCCTGGCTTGGCTTGGCCTGGCTTGGCTTGGCTTGGCTTGGCTTGGCTTGGCTTGGCTTGGCTTGGCTTGACTTGGCTTGGCTTGGCTTGGCCTGGCCTGTGGGCAGATACCTGACGGCGCGGGAGCACACCCTGAGGGAGCGCAGGAAGCAGGCGGCGGAGCTGCTGCAGTGGAAGCGACACCTGGACGCCGAAGAAGAGAAAGTCCGGCAACTGGAACAAACGGCTCTGCAAGCCTGGGAAAGCCGGAGCTCTGAGAAGTCAGCCACCCCGGGTAGAGCAGGCGGTGCTGCGGGGTCTCCCTTAGACGGGGTCCGTCTGGAAGAAGCTAAGAAGAAAGGTGAGAGAGTGTGCAACATTTGAAATCTGTGGGGTGGTTTGGCGAACGGTCGCACGTGTGTGAATGTTTCCAATACAAGCGCTTTCATTTGTTTGCTTTACAAGATTCTGCCCTCGACAATGTCCATACAACATTATCATTATTTGGGAGGGGGGGGGGGAGGAAGGTGGTTGAGGGTGCAGGGTAGGTTAGGTGGAGAGGGAGTGTGGGGGGAGCGGGGATGGGGTTGGAGGGGGGGGGGGTCCTGTCGGGTGGACAGAGGGGAGGAGAGGGGGGGGGGTGTCGGTGTTTTTAAGTATTCTATACTTTGCAAAGAACGATATTAAGTGTGAAGGGGAAGAAATGGAAATCCTAGCTACATTAGTGTATGTGTGTGTGCGTGTGTGCATGTGTGTGTGAGTGTGAGTGGGGCGCGCGCGCGCGCGTGCGTGCGTGCGTGTGTGTGTGTGTGTGTGTGTGTGTGTGTGTGTGTGTGCGTGTGTGCGTGTGTGCGTGTGTGTGCGAATGTGTGTTATTAAAAGAGGGAGAGAGACAGAGACGGACAGAGACAGAGAGAAAATGTGTGCGTGCGTGTGCGGGCCCGCGCGCGCGCATGCACTCACGCAAACATGATCCTGCTTTAAATCCACACCAACAGACAGCGATATTCCGTCTTCGTAGAGGATTCAGATCCAACAGTTTCTTCTTTTGGGGTTTTGCTTGTCTCCCAGTGAGGGCCCCAGGTAACCTTCGACCCGAGCCAGGCACGCCACGCGCCAGAGGCGGCAACCCCTACATCTCCAGCCAGATCTTAACCCAACAAACCGCCACCACCACCACCACCGCTACCGCCTCCCGTGACGCGCACACCCGAGATTCGAACCTGGAACCGCTGGGAGTGGGAGGAGAGGGGGAGGAGGAGGGGGAGGTGCAGTTAAAGGGAGGGAAGAAGTCCCCGGTGGGTCGTCTGCTTCCCCCGGGCAACTCCCCGCTCCCTCAGCCCTGGTCACACAAAACGGGATCGGAAAGCGAGTCCGAGGAATCCCTGTCGCTTACAGGGGACTTTGGGGGAGGTGAGGCTGAGGGGGTGGGGGCGGGGTGTTGGGGGCGTGTGGGTGTGCTGGTGTGGGTGAGGATGGGCGGGAATGGTGGTGTGGTGGTGGTGGTGTGTGGGTGGTGGTGGTGTGTGTGTTTTGTGTGTAGGGGGCAGGGGAGGGGTGTATTGGCATGACTATGTTATATTTTAGGGGACTACGTCTGCTGGAGTTTGCCTGCACCCACAGACTTACCATTGCCAATACCTCTATCCCCACAAGCAGTCGAGGAGGACAACCTGGCATGCGCCAAACGGCAAGATCCATAACCAAATAGATTTCATCTTAACACCACGGCGCTTCAAATCCAGCATCAACAGAGCCAGAACAAGAACCTACCCTGGAGCTGACATAGGCAGCGACCACGACCTTGTGCTGCTGGTATTCAAAATGAAGCTGAAGAAAAATAAACAACCTGCAAATCCACGTATCAAATTTGACGTGGACAAACTGAAAGATCCAGATGTCGCGGAGATCTTCCAAGCTAAGCTTGGCTGACGTTTTGCGGCAATAACCCTCCTGGACAATGACATCAATGACCTCACCAACAACTTTAATGAGGCAGTCCGAGAAACAGCAGAGGAGGTACTCGGTCGTCAGAGGAATAAACACCAGCCATGGACTACCAATGACATCTTGGACCTCTGCGATACAAGAAGAGCACTGAAACCAACCAGGTCTTCCAACCCTAAAGAATACCGGGAGGCCAACAATCTCGTGAAGAAGTCAATGTTAAAGGCCAGAGAGAAGTGTATCAGTGATCAATGTGATGAGATCGAAAAAAGCATGAAAGTGGGCAACAGTAAAAAGGCATACGACACCCTGAAGAAACTCACAAAACCACTTCAAACCAAATCATCAGTCATTGAAGACAGCTCCGGAAACCTCCTCACAGAAAGCTCAGCTGCATTGAATAGGTGGTCTGAGTATTGTCAAGAACTATACAACTACCCAATCCAACCTGACAAGAGCATAATAGAAGAGGAAGCAGCAACATCAAGAGTACCCTCACCATTACCTATACTGAGGGAAGAAGTGGAAGAAGCCATCCGCAGTTTACCAGTAGGAAAGTCCCCAAGAGCAGACAACATACCAGCAGAGCTGCTCAAGCATGGTGGCGAAACAGTTATCACACATGTTACAGCTATCTGTCAGAAGATTTGGGAGACAAAACAGTGGCCAACAGAATGGACACAATCACTCATCATACTTCTGCCCAAGAAGGGGAATTTACGCCAATGCCAAAACTATAGAACAATCAGCCTCATCAGCCACGCCAGCAAGATCATGCTCAAAGTTATTTTGAATCGACTCAAGAAGGAGGCAGAAGAACACCTTGCAGAGGAACAAGCTGGGTTCAGGGCAGGCAGGAGCACAATCGAACAGATTTTTAACTGCCACATCCTGATGGAAAAACATCTTCAACATCAGAGAGACCTGTTCCACAACTTCATCGACTTCAAGAAGGCTTTCGACAGAGTATGGCACGAAGGCCTGTGGCAGGTCCTCAGAATGTTTGGCATTGAAGAAGGACTAGTGCAAACCATTCAAGCAATATACAACACCGCAAGCAGTGCAGTCCCTCTGAACAATCAGGTCGGAGACTACTTCAAAACCACAGTTGGGGTCCGACAAGGATGCCTGTTATCTCCAGTCCTGTTTAATCTGTTGAGAGAGACCCTCCATGACTTCCACTCTACCATCTCCATTGGCGGCAGACCCCTCAACAACTTGCGGTTTGCCGATGACATTGACCTCATGGGCGGAAGTAACACAGAGCTGCAAGATCTTACGACCAGACTTGAGAACAGAGCTGGAGCATATGGGATGGAGGTGAGCTCGGAGAAAAGTAAAGTACTTGTGAACAGCACGAACAACGCCACTGCTAAAATTTGCATGAACGGCCAGCAACTGGAGGAGGTAGACGCTTTTAAATACTTTGGCGCTACACTCACAAAGGACGGGCGATCGACGACAGGAATCAAAGTCAGACTAGCCATGGCAACATCTTCCATGACAAAACTCACCACCATATGGAAAAGTAAAGAGATCAGTTTTCCAATCAAACTAAAGCTCTACAAAGCCCTAATTCAGACTATCCTGCTGTACGGAAGTGAAACCTGGACATTGACTGCTGAAACAGCAAAGCGAATCCAGTCATTTGAAACAAAATGCCATAGAAAACTGCTGGGCATATCCTGGAGAGAACGAAAGACCAATGAATTTGTCAAGAGCCAAATAACACGACTGGCAGGTCCACAGGAACCCCTTCTCACCATCGTCAAGAAGAAAAAGCTGACATGGTTCGGCCACGTCACCCGCCACAACACTCTGCCAAAAACAGTACTGCAGGGAACACTCGAAGGTGGCAGAAAGAGGGGAAGACAGAACAAGTCATGGATGGACAACATCAGAGAATGGACCAGGATGAATGACTCGGCACTACTGCGCAGAGCAGAGGACCGAAATGGATGGAGGAGGCTTACCACGGCATCGTCTTTCGTGTCTCCTCCACGACCGCCAAGGTCACGGGACTGATGATGATGATGATGAGTAGTAGCCATAATTATAGCGATGGTTGAAGAAATTGTTGTAGCAAATATGACGAAAGTCCTTCGGATGAGACTTCAAACCGAGGCCTCGTGTGCGAACGCACGCAGAACATCTTGCGCACACGTTAAATCCTGTTCCGCTTTTCGTAAGAGTAGACCATTGTGTGCCGGTGGGAACAGATGACAGAATTTACAAAACCGCATACACACGGGTACTAGATGTAAAAAAGCACATAAGTGCTCATTCCATTTTCCTCGATATAAAAGAACAAAATAAATTTAAAAAATAAAATAGTAGTAGAAGTCGTAGTCGTAGTAGTAGTAGTAGTAGTAGTAGTAAGTAGTAGTAGTAGTAGTAGTAGTAGTAGTAGTAGTAATAGTAGTAGTAGTAATAGTAGTAGTAGTAGTAGTAGTAGTAGAAGTGCATCACTCGTCGTAACCTCAAGGCCATAGATATTCAAACTTTCTTTTCACAAGCTGCTGAACGCCTATCACAAATCCCTGACCACATTGACCCTCAAAACACTTAAACACTGTTCTCAGCCAACTGCTTGATGAGCACGCACCTCTCACTGACCATTTTCTTCCCGATAGGCCCTTTGTGCCGGGGTATACCCATGATATCTTGGTGGCAAAGCGCAAACGCCGACAACTAGAACGGCAATGGCGAAAAACTAAAACTGAAATAAACAGTTCTTTCGAAAACAATCCAACAAAGTCAAAACCTTAATCCTCTCAGCGAAGACAAACTACTACTCTGCTCAAGTTCTTGATGCCACGTCCATGGAATCTTTTTCCTCTCACCTCAACTCTTCTTGGATCTGCAAAGACAAGCCCTCTGCCCACTGTTCACAGTCACTCTGAACTTCCTGATATAGTTTCCTCGTTCTTTTCTGACAAAGTCTGTAACATCTGCTCCAGACTGGATCAGGCTCCTTTCCAACCTGTACCTCCTGATCCCCAATTCACTGGCACTCCTCTCCTTTCCTTTCAGCCAGCAAGTGAGGAAGAAATTAGGAACATTTTTAATGAAATGACCATAAAATCATGCGATCTCGATCCTGTGCCCACTTCTCTTTTCACACAGTGCCTTCCGGAGCTGATACCAACTATCACAAAAATAGTAAACTCATCTCTTCTTTCAGGAAGTTTTCCATCAGCTCTCAAAACTGCAATGGTTACACCTCTACTCAAAAAGCACGACCTCGATCCTAACCTTCTGAATAATTACAAGCCTGTTTCTAACCTACCTTTCATCTCCAAAGTCCTTGAAAAAGTCGTTCTGAAACAACTCAACAGGCATCTTCATTCAAATAGTCTCCTTCCTGCATTTCAGTCTGCCTATCGCGCCAACCACAACACCGAAACCACCCTAGTCCACACGTTAAACACGCGTCTAAACGCTTCTGACTCTGGAAAAATCTCCCTTCTCGCTCTTCTCGACTTACCTGCAGCATTCGACACTATATATCACTCTATTCTTCTCTCCCGTCTCCAAAAAACGTTTGGTATTAAAGGGGCAACCCTCACCTGGTTTAGTTCATACCTCACAGACCGACCCCATACAGTTGCAATAAAAAAGATTCAATCAATACCTGCCAAACTGGAATGCGGAGTCCCGCAGGGATCTGTTCTGGGCCATGTTCTTTTCACTCCTCTACACTGCTCCACTGTCACATATAATAAACCGTCACCAGATCAACCATCATTTCTACGCTGATGACTCTCAGATTCAAAGCAGATACTCCTGAAAATCTGCCTTCTCTCTTGACAAATATGTCACACTGCCTCCAAGATATTCAAAACTGGATGATACAAAACAAATTACAGCTAAACGCAGATAAAACGGAAGCCATGATTGTAGGGACCAAACACAAAATCTCTTCCATCGCAACAGCTTCAATAGAATTTTGGCAATACGACAGTTCCTCTATCCACCACAGTCAAGTATCTTGGTGTTGTTATCGACAACACGCTTTCTATGCAAAAAATCATCTACCAGACCTGCAAGTCGTGCTACTATCAATTACGGCGTATAAGTGCAATTCGAAAGTACCTGTCCACTGATGCAACATCCAAACTTGTTACATCTCTCATTCTGTCACGTCTGGACTATTGCAATTCTCTTTTAGCTGGTTTGCCAGCATCATCCATCCACTCCCTTCAACGCATTCAAAACTCAGCTAGTTCTCAAAAAGAAAAAATCTGAGCATATTATTCCTCTCTTGCGATCTCTCCACTGGCTGCCTGTGCTACAGAGAGTAAAGTACAAGATCAGTAGTAGTAGTAGTAGTAGTAGTAGTAGTAGAGTAGTAGTAGTAAGTAGTAGTAGTAGTAGTAGTAGTAGTAGTAGTAGTAGTAGTAGTAGTAGTAGTAGTAGTAGTAGTAGTAGTTAAGTTGTAGCAGTAGTAATGATGGTAGTTCAATATAGTGGTGGCATCAGTAGCAACAGCAGCAACAGCAGCAACAACAGCAGCAGACTAACACCCCACCATCACCATCACCACCACCACTACCACCACCACCAACAATATTCATGCTATCAATGACGTACTGTATATATATATAATATATATAGTATATATATATATATAGTATATATATATATATATATATATATTAGTAGATAGATAGTATGATAGATTCAATAGTATGGATCATAAAAGAATAACACAGCAGACTATTTATACACAAAATATTCATGCTATCAATGACGTACCTGCATATATATATCAGTTGTAAATTCGAGTATCTATTCCTTTACGTGTATAACTCTGCAGAGGTATGACAGAGGAATATTTGTACCTCAGCTGTCTCCAGACGTAATCAAGACCCTGCCTATTTTCAGAAACCCAGTCTGACGTGTCGGATTACGAAGTGCGCATACGTCACCTGAGCGACATGTTACGTCGGCGCCGAAAAGAGGCGGACATGCTGAAGAAAGAGAGGTCAAAGAGGATGAAGGACAAACTGAAGGAGCAGGAGGAGTCGCTGAAGAAACAACTGGAGGTAGTGGACTGCATTGGATTGGATTGGATTGAACTGTGTTGTGTTGTATTGTAGAGAATGAAGGACAAACTGAAGGAGCAGGATTAATCGAAGAAACAACTGGAGGTAATGGATTGCTTGGATTGGATTGGAATGAACTGTGTTGTGTTGTATTGTATTGTAGAGAATGAAGGACAAACTGAAGGAACAGGGTGAATCGCTAAAGAAACAACGGGACGTATTCGACTGGATTGGATTGAGTTGTGTTGACTGTGTTGTGTTGTATTGTTTGTTTATGATGTAGAACTAAGAGGATATCGAAAACATGGTTGGTATTGCGTTGGATTGCATTGCATTGAACGGTTTGTGTTTGTTAATTGTATTGCATTAATTTCATTGCTAATTGCATGAACAGTATATGCTAAAGAATCAAAGACTATCGACGGTCTGAACGGTTGAGTTTGATTGGTGATTGTAAATTATCTCTATCTTTATTATCGTGCCATTGAGATTCATACAATTGCTATGGGTATTGGATTGAAGATTGACTGTCTTACCACTCGGTTGCGGTATTCATGTCATTGTATTATAACTGCAAGCTTGTTTCTACTATGTAAATGCATGCGTTGTATTGATTGCTGTGTAGTTATTTGATTGCGTGTTTGTGTGCATGTATGTGTTGTTTGTTTATTGTGTGCGTTTACATTTGCAATTGCATTTAATATTAAATTTGGATATTGTTGCATTTACTGACAAGAATTAAGGCCTGGCAGCGCTTGAGTTCCTTTGAAAATCATAGCCTAGATAAATCCATTATAGCATTATTGACCATACCTACCATCGCGAGTCGTCATGTTAACTAATAAATTTTCACAATAATCAATCGTGTTGATTGTGTTGTTGTGTATTTTATGATCTGTGTTTGTGTTGTGTGTGTTAGTGTATGTGTGATGTGTGTGTGTGTATACATTTGAATTTGTTTAACTATTAATTGATATTGGTTGCATGACTGTAAGAATAGGCTGAATGCAAGCGCTTTGATTTTCTTTGCAAGATATAGCGCTATATAAATTCCATTTAGTATTATTGCCATCATCATCATCGTCGTCGTCGTCATCATCATCATCATCATCATCATCATCATCATTATTATTATTATTATTATTATTATTATCATCATTATCATTATCATCATTATTATTAGTATCATCATTATTATTATTATTATTTCTCACCCCCCAAAAAACTTCTGAAGGAGTTTGCTACAGAAGTCACAGCTGGTTTCTGTGCTGCGTTCCTCAGGCTTACGAGATCTTCATCTCTCAAGTGAAGACGGAGCAGACGGACCTGGAGCAGGAGGGGGGGGGCAGGCCTGCCGTGCCTCCCCAGATCAAGCAGCCGCGCCACAGCGCCGCCGGCAGGCCCCCCTCCCCCTCCCCCTCCCCATCCCCGGGTCAGGAGGGTCATGCCCAGGAGGACAGGGTGCCGGCCAGCGAAGAGGAGAAGGGGCTTGCTGCTGGTGCTGGTGTGGCAGAGGTGCTCTCTGGACAAGGTAGGACTTGACTGCTGGTGTGGCAGAGGTGCTCTCTGGACAAGGTAGGACTTGGCTGCTGCTGGTGTGGCGGAGGTGCTCTCTGGACAAGGTAGGACTTGGCTGCTGCTGGTGTGGCAGAGGTGCTCTCTGGACAAGGTAGGACTTGGCTGCTGCTGCTGGTGTGGCAGAGGTGCTCTCTGGACAAGGTAGGACTTGGCTGCTGCTGCTGGTGTGGCAGAGGAGCTCTCTGGACAAGGTAGGACTTGGCTGCTGGTGTGGCAGAGGAGCTCTCTGGACAAGGTAGGACTTGACTGCTGGTGTGGCAGAGGTGCTCTCTGGACAAGGTAGGACTTGGCTGCTGGCTGGTGTGGCAGAGGAGCTCTCTGGACAAGGTAGGACTTGACCTGCTGGTGTGGCAGAGGTGCTCTCTGGACAAGGTAGGACTTGACTGCTGCTGGTGTGGCAGAGGTGCTCTCTGGACAAGGTAGGACTTAACTGCTGGTGTGGCAGAGGTGCTCTCTGGACAAGGTAGGACTTGACTGCTGCGTGTGGAGTGGTTTTGTTGTTGTTGACAATGGTTGGACTTAATGGTGTGGTGTGGGCGACGATGTTGTGGTTAAACGTGTAGGATGACATCGATGATAATGATGACGACGATGATGACGTTGATGAGGATGACGTTGGTGATAATGACGACGATGATGATGAGTATGATGATGATCATGATGATGATGATTTCAGTGCATTCATTCATTTCATTTATTCCACACGGCAGATTTCTCTTCCCAAAATTCGGCATGCTCTCCCCGGAAATAGCGTGACGCCACAGGACCAGCGCCACCACCACCCCCCCTTTTTTTTCAAAACTATATTTTTTCCCTATCAGAGTGGCTTTTTTCTACAGAATTTTGCCAGGCACAAGTCTTTTGTTGCTGTGGGTTCTGTTACGTGTGGTAAATATTTTTTGGTAACACACGGGACCTCGGTTTATCGTCTCATCCGAAAGACTAGCACCCAGATCACCATTCATGGTCTAATGGATTGTAGGGGGGGGGGGTGGGGGGTGGAGAAAGCTTTAGGCCCAAACGGGGATCAAACCACCGCACAGTTCGACCCGGACTTTTCGTTTTTTAGGTAGGCGCGTTACCTGTAGACCACCGATGAGGAGGAGGAGATGATGATGATGATGATGATGATGATGATGATGATGATGATGATGATGATGATGATGTTTAGGAGACATAATAAGCTTTGGGGGGTAAGGGGTTACAGTGGAAACGGGCTAGCTCATTGAAGTGGTTATAGCACTCGCTTTCCCCAAGCTAAGGTGAAGCTTACAGCGTTGAGCGTGGTTGCCTTGTGGATCCGTTCGTACGTATTGAGTTCTGTACAGTTCCCCAGTTCACCCAGCTGTAAATGGGCACCTGCCCTCTTTTAGGTCAGGGAAGGTAAAGCAGCGAGGGAGAGGAGATGGGCGCCGCCCTCAATATGCTGGCCCCTAGAGAAGCCGAGGTCTCTGACATCTTGCTTTCTAACGACCGCACAGGTTATGGGAGCACCTTACTTTCTGAATTCAGGACACAAAAACATAATTATGCATTATAGGGGACGGGACAGCCTGGTGGTTAGAGCATTGCGTTCGCGATCTGACGGCCCAGGATCGATCCCAAGTTTGAGCGTTCAAAGGAACTTTTTTCTCCTGGAGTTGACCTCAGTGCCCACTACACTCCCCCGAAAGTCCTTCGGATGAAACTGCAAACCGGGGTCCTGTGTGCCCGTAGAGCATCTGGAGCACACGTTAAATCCTGCTCTGCTTTTGGGGAAGAGTATGCTAGTGTGTGCTGGTGGGAACTGATGACAACATTTCAAAAACCGCATGTGCACTGGCATCGTGTTTAGACATCATCCCTAAGTCGAAATGCGGCTACCTTGGTGGTGAGCGAAAATGGTGGTATGCTTAAAATCTCACCATCGGTGGAACTTCGAAACTCTAGCAGATGAGCTGTAAAACGATATACAATACTGCAGCCAAAAAAATGCACTGAGCAATGGCCTGAGGGATAGACAAATAACGTGTAAACTCTACACTAATAACACAGAACGGAACCCTAGCCAAGGAACATCAACAACAGAATAAAAAGAAAGAAAAGAAAGTAGTATGTCAGACATTACTATCTTTTCCGAACATGTTCGTTATACTGGACAGTTCTATCAATGATATTGTTGACATGTTTCTTTCTTTCTTTATTTTATGTTATTCTTTTACATCGAGGATAATGGAATAAGCACTTATTTGCTTTTTCACATCCAGTCCCCGAGTGTATGCGGTTTTGTAAATTCTGTCATCTGTTTTCTCAGAAACCAAGCCAGGTAAAGCGAACGACAAGAGCCAAGACCGAGGGCAGGAGCCGCCAGCCAAGACCCAGACAGCCCCGGACAGCAAGGACAGCCCCCTCCTGAGCGCTCACGTCCCGACAGCCGAAAACCCCGCAACGAAAAATCCGCCATCCCTCGCAGCACTTCTCGCGACGGCGAAAAATCGGGCATTCCCAAACCTGAGGGTGACAAATCCCGTGGGAATTTGAGAGAAAGGTTAGGTACCCCTGCCAGTGCCTCACAAGAAAAATCTGGTATCCCTAACAGGGCCCAGGAAAGAGTCAGCGGCGCTTCTTCGGGAGAGAAAGAAGCCGGTGTCGCCAACAAAAAATCCGGAATTCCGCGAAGCACAACCACGCCACGAAGCGGTGAGAAAGGGGACACAACTCTGGCCAAACTGCCAGACCCCAGAACGAGTTCTCCCGCCTCTGAGAGCATTGAGGTTAACTCCTTAACTCATTCAGAACACAGTAAAGACTCCCCCGCGCACGCTGACAAACACACTGACCACTCAGAAAAACGGCCCGAATCCCCCAGCGGCAAAAGACAAAGCCGGATCCCTCTCTCCCTCCGCGGAGATGTCTCTCCCTCTGGCCGCTCCACTCCCAAATCCGACCTCTCGCCAGTGTCCCCTAGCCCGAAAACCCCCACAGCGACAGACTATTCCTCCGGCGTAAAAACCGACACCAAACCGCCCTCGACAGAGGTGCCCTCCACCCCACCCGCTCACCCTCACCCGGTGACGGGTATTCAAGAATCCGACAGCGAAAGCGACTCCCGCCTGAACAGAACTCACTCCCGTCCTTCCAGCGAGAGATCCACGGCATCCACGACCTTCAGCGACCTCCACGACTTCGACGAAGACGAGGAAGAGCTGCTAGCCTCCGAGCTGGACCGTATGGTGCTGAAGGAGCAGCGAGAGAGGCAGGGGGAGGTGGGGGGCTCTTTCAGCCAGGAGGGGGAGGAGGAGGAGGAGGAGGAGGAGGAGGAGGGGGTGTCATCTAGGAAGGGGGCTGACCTCAGGGGTCGTCAGGGTGACGCTGAGGTGACGGACAGAGTGACGGATGATGACCCCACCCCCACCCACACCCCTCGCTCTGAGAGTGATAACCGGCAGGTGAGTTGAGTTGTTGTTGGGTGCGGGGGTTTCTGTTGTTAGTGTCATGTGCTGTGGCTTTGTTTTTCACACGTGGCGGTCAAAGTGTCACAGGAGCCAGTATACCTTGGGGGCAGTTTTGCGATTTGTGACATGGCCACAGCTGTACATCACTCAGACAGACATGGCCACAGCTGTACATCACTCAGACAGACATGGCCACAGCTGTACATCACTCAGACAGACATGGCCACACTGTACATCACTCAGACAGACATGGCCACAGTTGTACATCACTCAGACAGACATGGCCACAGCTGTACATCACTCAGACAGACATGGCCACAGCTGTACATCACTCAGACAGACATGGCCACAGCTGTACATCACTCAGACAGACATGGCCACAGCTGTACATCACTCAGACAGACATGGCCACAGCTGTACATCACTCAGACAGACGCTACAGCCGAGTGGTTAAGACGTTCAACTTCGATCTCAGGGTTCGTAAAGCCGTGGGTTCAAATCTCGGCTGTGTCTGGTGAATTAAGGGTGGGGATTTTCACCATCTTCCAGGTCAACTTCAAGTGCAGACCCGCTAGCGTCTTCACTCTCCTCGAGTATTATGCACATGCAGAAGATCAAGTGTGCACGTTAAAGATCCCGTTGTTCATGTCAGCGTTTGTTGGGCTACAGAAACACGAACATACATCTCCGAAGCTGGAGTGTGGTTACCTTCGTGATGGACAAAAACTGTCGCATACGCAAGGTCTCACCATTGGTGAACATCGGAGCTCTAGCCGAGGAACGAAAACAAAAGTCCCAGACTATATCGCTCACAGTCGTGGTAGTTTTCCCTTCGTGAAATTCATACTGCATTTCCTGGAGAGAGCCTGTCCCCACAAGTGCAGCGCCACCATTAAGAATTCAGATTTGTTCTGTCTGTGTGTGCATTGTTGTGGTAGGAGAGTGACTAATGCTGTACACACTGTGCCCAGGGTCAGTACTGCTATTGCCATGTTATGTCATTTAGTTATTATTTCATGTCGAGGATAATGGAATAAGCACTCATGTGCTTTTTTACATCCAATCCCCGTGTGTATGCGGTTTTGTCAACTTTGTCATCCGTTCCCACCGGCACACAATGGCCTACTCTTACGAAAAGCGAAACAGGATTTAATGTGTGAGCAAGATGTTCTGTTTTGTTTCGTGTTTGTGTCTTTGTTGTTTTACGTGTGTTTTATAGATGCTGCCTACCAGGACTCAGATTTCTTGTTAGACTAGCTGCCAGACCACACTTGATGGTCTGATGAAAGATTGGCAGGGGCAGCTTCAGACGGGATCGAACCTCGCGCAACTTTTTGTAACAATGCCCTTGAAGGATGTTTTACCACTAGACCACATATCTGTCTTTCTGACTTGTATTGTTGATGATTGTTGACGTCTTCATCAGTATGACTTGTACTGATGACGTCTTCATCTGTATGACTTGTACTGATGACGTCTTCATGTGTACGACTTGTACTGATGACGTCTTCATCTTACGACTTGTACTGATGACGTCTTCATGTGTATGACTTGTACTTATGACGTCATCGTCTGTGTGACGTACTGATGACGTCTTCATGTATGACTTGTACTGCTCGCGTCTTCATCTGTACGACTTGTACTGATGACGTCTTCATGTGTATGACTTACTGATGACGTCATCGTCTGTATGAGGTACTGATGACGTATTCATCTGTACGACGTACTGATGACGTCTTCATCTGTATGACGTACTGTTGACGTCATCATCTGTATGACTTGTACTGATGACGCCTTCATCTGTATGACTTGTACTGTTGACGTCATCATCTGTATGATTGTACTGTTGACGTCATCGTGTATGACGTCTTCATTATGACTTGTACTGTGACTCTACATCTGTATACTTGTAGGACGTCTCATCCGAAGACGTTATGTGGGTATCGTCTGTATGACGTCTTCATCTATATGTTACTGTATTGTTGAACAAATTCTCTGTTGATTTACTGATGACGTCTTCATTGTGTACAGATTTGTATGATGACGCAATGCGTTGTGTCGTTCACTGATGACGTTGTTGGAGTCTTCTCTTATGATTGTACGTTGACGTCTATATCGAATGACTTTATTGATGAGTCATCGCTGTATACGTCATCATCTATAGACTTTTCTGATGACGCCCTTCATATGTAATAGATACTGATGACGTCTCATTGTACGACTATGTACTGATGACGTCATCATGTGAGAATGTACTGATGACGTCATGTCTGATACTACTGATGAGTCTTCATGTGTAGACGTAGTTGAGTCTTCATGTGTATGACATGTGCGATGACGGTCTCCATCGTATGACTTGTACTATGACGTCAGTCGCTATGGCGTACGGTAGACGTCATCGTCGAACTGACTTGCACTGTATGACATCTTCGGTTTGATTGTACTTGACTGATACGGGACTATCCGAAGGACTTGGTGAAGTAGAGTTGCGATGTTAAGCCGGAGAATAAATCTCTTGGGAAGGGTTGATCGGGTCAACAAGATCGTGAGCGCATTGAGTGTGAATGTGTGTTGGGGGGGGGGGGGGGGGGCGTGACTCATGGGTATGTTGCAAAGCGAGCATTGCAAGAATAGGATCCCTGCCCTCCAACCAGGCATGTCGTAAGAGGCGACTAAGGTGGAACCCTTCCTCCAGGTTGGGGGTTGGGCACAGGGCTAACAACCCTGTCCCGTAAAAAAAAGAGAAGTTACGGAAACAGCAACAGAGAACATTTCTACTTTTGCGTGCAAAGGACCTCCCGGGTCCAGTGAGACTCGTATGAATATTGATGGCAAAAGCCGAGAGGAAGCTACCAGCAGGATAAGGGAAGACCTGAACACCACCAAAACTAAGATCAGACTAGGACATTGGAACGTTAGGACGATGTATGAGACGAGCAAGCTGGCACAGGTAACATCAGAGATGAGAGGATTCAACCTCCAGGAGTGAGCAAGAGTAGATGGACTGAATCTGGGAGAGTGGGAACCACCACCGGAGAAACCGTCCTCTACTCTGGGAGAGATGATGACCAGCACCACGAGGGAGTTGCCATCATCCTCAAGAAAGGCGTTGAGCGATGCCTTATGGAGTGGAAGCCTGTCAACAGCAGACTAATGAGTGCGAGACTGAAGGGAAGGCACATCAACATCACCATCATCCAGTGCTACGCACCAACCAACAACAGCAACGATGAGAGCAAAGACAACTTCTACCACCAGCTGCAGACAGAGACAGAGAAGGCCCCACGCCATGACCTCATCGTCATCATGGGGAACCTCAACGCCAAGGTCGGAAGCGACAACACCGACTATGAGAGAGTCATGGGAAAACACGGAGTGGGAACAGAAATGACAACGGGGAGAGACTTGTGGAGTTCTGCGCCATGAACAACTTAGTGATAGGAGGGACCCTCTTCACGCACCGGGACATCCACAAGCTGACTTGGACGTCGCCGAATGGGAGAGACATGAACCAGATTGACCATCTGATGATCAACGGTATATGGAGACGATATCTTCTGGATGTGAGAACCAAGCGAAGTGCGGATGTCGGGAGCGATCATCACCTGGTGACCGCACACATCCAGATGAAACTGAAGAAGAACACAAGAACCAACCACTCAAGCGCGATTTGATACCCAGCGACTGAGAGACACCAACGTGAAGTCTGCATTCATCAACAATCTGAGGAACAGATTCCACATCCTGCAGAACATGACAGAACAGCATGACATAGATGCGACATGGAAGCAGATCTGTAAACTGTACACTGAGAGCAGCAAGGAGAACATCGGTCATCAAAAGAAGAAGACCAACAATGACTGGATCCAACAAGAGACCCTCGATGCCATCAAAGAAAGGAGAGAGACCAAGAAGAGACTTTTGCAAGTAAAGTCTCCATGGCTACGAGAGAGGCAGGAAGAGTTGTACAGAGAGACACACAGGAAAGTGAAGAGACTCGCACGCCGTGACAAGAGAGAAGCCATGGACCAGCTGGCAGCTGAGGCAGAAGAGGCGGCGGCCCAAGGAGAGCAAGGGAGAGTCTACAAGATCACCAAGAAAGTATGCAACAAATTTAAGAGGAGCACTGGGGGACCAATCAGGGACAGACAAGGGAAACTGTTGACAACAGAGAAAGAGCAAGAAGAGAGATGGGCTGAACACTTCCAGGAAGTTCTCAACCAACCACCACCTGACGAGACAGCCGACATCCTAGAAGCTACAAAAGATTTAGACATTGATGTCAACCCCCCAACAAAGGAAGAGATAGTGGCTGCCATCAAGACCCTCAAGAACGGCAAGTCACCAGGCCAGGACAACCTTGGTGCCGAACTGTTCAAGGCAGATTCTGAACTAGCAGCTGACATACTGCAACCACTGTTCACAGCTGCATGGAAGAACGAGAAAGTACCTGACGATTGGACCAAGGGAGTGATAGTCAAAATCCCCAAGAAAGGAACCCTTAGCGACTGCAACAACTGGAGGGGAATAACTCTTTTGTCTGTGCCAAGCAAGATACTGGCCAAGGTCATCATCAGAACAATATCAGACGCTGTGGACGATGCACTGAGGAAGGAACAAGCAGGGTTCATGAAGCAACGAGGATGTATAGACCAGATATTCACGCTCAGAAACATCATAGAGTGGCAAAGACAACTGTATGTGAATTTTGTGGACTTCGAAAAGGCATTTGACAGCATACACAGAGACAGCCTTTGGAGTATCCTTCGACACTATGGCATCCCATCGAAACTGGTACACCTTATCAAGAGCTTCTATGACAACTTCAGATGCTCTGTGGGCCATAGCAACACTGTCTTTGAAGTCAAGACTGGAGTAAGACAAGGATGTGTGATGTCGGCAGTTCTCTTCAATCTGGCCTTTGATTGGGTGATGAGGAAGACGACAGAAGACACCCCAAGAGGGATTCGTTGGAGCCTGTTCTCAACACTAGACGACCTCGACTTTGCGGATGACCTGGCGCTGCTGTCCACACACACACCACACACCAACACACAACACAACACACTCCACACGCACGCAACACACACAAGCACACACACAACATCCAGGGAAGACGCGACTCAACATTGGACAGCAAGTGGGGCTTCGTATTAGCACCAAGAAAACAGAGACAATGTCGCTCAATGTGAACACACCAGCCCCTGTGAAAGTGAATGGAACTGACCTGCGCCAGACAGACAAGTTCACATACCTTGGCAGCATCATCAAACCAGAGGGCGGCACAAAAGAAGACATCCACAACAGACTGGGCAAGGCCAGGAGTGTGTTTAGAGAGATGAACAATATCTGGAGATCAACTCAGTACAGCACCAACACCAAGCTGAAGCTATACCAGAGCTGTGTTGTATCTACGCTCATGTACGGTTCTGAGTGCTGGAAGATGACGGAAGCGGATCTTACAGGATTTCACACCATATGCCTCCGAAGAATTCTCCGAATCTTTTGGCCAGAGAAGATCTCCAATGAAGACCTACTACGGAGATGCAGGCAGGAAGACATGGGAACCATCATCACCAGACGACGGTGGAAGTGGATTGGGCACATCCTCCGAAGAGACCCATAGTCAATCACAAGAACAGCATTGCACTGGACCCCAGAAGGAAGGAGAAAGAAAGGAAGACCAAAAGCAACGTGGAGGAGGACTGTAGAAAGTGAGATGAAGGCCATGCAGCACTCTTGGGGATCAGTGACTAGGTTGGCCCAGGATAGACAGGAGTGGAAGCGCTTTATTGCTGCCCTACAAACCACTGGGTGTAATGGTTAATGATGATGATGATGTGTGTGTGTGGGAGGGGGGGGCTATTCTTTTATTTCGAGGATAATGGAATAAGTACTCATGTGCTTTTTTACCCTTATCCTTCGGATGAGACTATAAACCGAGGCCCCGTGTGCGAACGCATGCAGAACATCTTGCGCACACGTTGAATCCTGTTCCGCTTTTCGAAAGAGTAGGCTATTGTGTGCCGGTGGGAACAGACGACAAAATTTACAAAACCCCATACACACGGGGACTGATGTAAAAAAAAAAAGTCATCTGAGCGCTTTGATTTGTTGCTTTACAAGATTCAGCGCTATATAATTTCCATACATTATTATTATTACCCCAGTTCCCATGTGTATACAGTTGTGTAAATTTTGTCATCCGTTCCATGGCACGCGCGGCGCGCGCGCGCGCGCGCTGTGTGTGTGTGTTGTGTGTGTATGTGTGTGTGTGTGTGTTTGTGTGTGTTTGTGTGTGTGTGTGTTGTGTGTGTGTGTGTTTGTGTGTGTGTGTGTTTGTGTGTGTGTGTGTGTGGTGTTTGTGTTGTGTGTGTGTGTGTGTTGTGTGTGTGTGTGTGTGTGTGTGTGTGTGTGTTGTGTGTGTGTGTGTTTGTGTGTGTGTGTGTGTGTGTGTGTGTGTGTGTGTGTGTTTTGTGTGTGTGTGTGTGTGTGTGTGTGTGTTGTGTGTGTTTTCTGTGTGTGTGTTTTTGTCTTTGTGTTTCTGTGTTGTTGTTTTTGTGTGCGTCTGCCTTACGTCTGCTGTGCTGTCGTGTGTGAGTGGGCTGCGTCTGTGCTTGAGTGAGTGACCGTGTGGTGTGTAGTGTGTGTGTGTGTGCTGTGTGTTTGTGTTTGGCTGGGTGTGTGGTGTGTGTGGTGTGTGTGTGACGTGGTGTGTGTGTGTGTGTGTGTGTGTGGTCGTGTCTCTTCGCTTCTTCTTCCTTTCCTTTTTTCCTGTATTTCGTCTTATCGGACACTCTATCTGCCCCCATTACACGGCCATCTGTCTTCACAGGTACTCGCAAGATCACAGGCAGCCGTCTTGACCTTGGGAAGGTGACCCGTGTGTGGGATGTGCCACTTCAGGGCCGTCCTGCGCTTAAAAAGGCATCCGTGCACTTCGCGCCGGGCCATGTGGGACAGGCGGTGGCGCTGGACAGGCTCGTGGCGATCACGGAGGACTGCGGAAGGGAGGCGTTACTTCAGCTGATCTGACCCGCGCACGCCTGCTTGCATGGTCAGGAATTGCGCCGCTGGGTCATGGACCTGGGGGTGGCGGTTGTGGGTATGTTAAGAGGACTCGCTTGGCTGAAGAACAACATCTGCACTCTGCAGAGTGAGGAACAAGCTCCGCAAAGATCCGCATTAGACCAGCTGCGGCGACATCACACGATGGCCACCTTATGGAGGACAGGTCCACGCCATCCACTCCCATCGTTCGGTCACTCCCCTCCCCCTCCTTCCCCGAACCTCCCTACCCAGTCCACCCTGGAAAGGTGCGGCCACCACACCCCATCACCACACCCATCACCACACCCATCACCACACCCATCACCACACCAATCACCACACCCATCACCAAAGCCAGAGCCTTCGTGGACGTGGACGAGGGTGAAGCCCGCAGCTGGAATATGGAGGCCTCGGAGAAGACTTCAGGCCTCAACGGTCTGGTGGACGCCTCCCCGGCCTCCAAGCTCAAGCAGGGTCGGCGGAGCAGGTACGATTCCCAAGACAGCACCGACTCCGCCATGGTGAACGGGTCTTCGGACTACGACAGCGGTGTCGACAGGTCGTATGACGCCACCATGGAGCATGGCAGGGCGGGGTCTCCGGAGCTGGGGGGCCTTGAGGCGGAGGAAGGGAAGGTTCTGCAGAGGGGACGCCCAGACCTCCTGGGTCAGCTGGTGTGAGGGACGGTCCTTTGCCGGAGGAGGTGAGTGGGAGTGTGTGGAGGGGGTGGGGGGGGTATGTGGAGGGTAGGTGATGGTGTGTGTGAGGCAGGGGGTGGTATGGTGTGTGTGTGGAGGGGGTATGGTATGTGTGTGTGTGCGGCAGGGGGGGGGGTATGGTGTGTGTGAGGTAGTATGGTAGTATGGTTGTGTGTGCGAGGGGTGGGTGTGTATTGTGTTGTAGGAGGGGGTATGGTATGTAGTGTGTTGTGGTGAGGGGGTTGGGTAGTAGAGTAGTAGGTAGTAGTTGTGATTGTGGGTGTAGTGGTAGTATGTAGTGTAGTAGTAGTAGGGAGGTGAGTAGTGAGTAGGTGAGTGTAGTTGTGTAGTATGGTGTGTAGTTGTAGTAGTAGCTGAGTTAGTAGTGTGGGTGGTAGTAGTAGTTGCTGTTTGTTGTTGTAGTTGTTGTTGTTGTAGTTGTGTTGTGTGGTAGTTGTTGTTGTAGTGGGGTGTAGATGTGGTAGTATGTGTGTTGTCGTAGGTTGTTGGGGAAGTAGTGAGTGTAGTGGAGGAGTGTGTGGGTTGAGGTGTAGTGTTGTTGTGGTTGTAAGTAGTGTGTGGCAGTGAGAGGTTGTGTGGTAGTAGTAGTGTTGTGTGCTGTAGTAGTGTAGTAGTTGTAGTGTAGTGTTGTGGTGTATAGTGTGTTGTTGTGTTGTGTAGGTAGTAGTAGTAGTGTAGTGTGTGTAGTAGTAGTGAGTAGAGAGGTAGTTGTGGTTGTGTGTCGTGGTGTTGGTGGTGTGGTGTTGTGGTGTGTATAGTAGTAGGTAGTAGTTCTGTCTGATTGTACTGTTGTGTAGTTGTGTGGTGTCTAGTTTTTTTAGCGTAGTTTAGTAGTTGTGGTAACAGTAGTTTTGTTATTGTGTAGTAGATGTGGTCGAGACAGTATACGTAGTAGTGAGCTAGAGTAGTAGAGTGTTGAAGAGACAGAGAGAGTGTAACTGAACGATGAGTGGTTAGGAGAGTACGTGCTAGTCTAGAAGTAGTAGTAAATAGTACGTGGTCGAGGTGTTGGGTGTGTCGTACGTCGGGCGTGGGTGTGGTCGGTGTTGGGCCCATGAAATTTATTTTTTCCTTCCAACCACTCTTAAATCATGAGTGGTGGTCTGGGCCGCAGTCATTCGAGAGAAGACGATTAAACTCGAGACCCGTGTGGTCCCTTACCAGCCTTCTAGAATGCGAAAAGATGAGTTCCGTTCTCCCCTTGGCCGAAATTTATCTTAGAAACAATAGTGTGCTGGCCTACCAGATGAGACGATAAAAGGTCCCGTGTCTTTCAGCGCACCCGTAGAAGAACCCCGGCACCAGAGAGTTGTCCCTGGCTAAATTTAGGGAAACAAATACAGTTCAGACCAAAATGAATAAGAAAAGAAAAAAAGGGTGCCGCTGCTCTTTTGGCGACGCGCTTCCCCGGTGAGAGCAGCCGAATTTCACGCAGAGAAATCTCATGCTTAAAGTGGTATAAAATAAAAAAATAAAAATAGAAACCAAAGTTTATTGAGAGTAAATGGATAAGACAGGCTTCTACGCATGCTCTCACAGAAAGAAAATAGAAGAAAAAAGAAGAAACAGAGAGAGAGAGAGAGAGAGAGAGAGAGAGAGAAGAGAGAGAAGAGAGAGAAGAAGAAGAGAGATAGATGTAGAGACAATACACAGAGACAGAACAGACAGGCATTGCATTGGACGGCATGGTCAATACTCAGGGCGATCATTGTTCATAATGCATGGCTCTGGCCCAGGTCTCAGACTTCATATCGCCGAATCAATAGTATCGCTCTGCGACTTTGTGACCAGTTCACCTAGCGTCGTTTGGGGCTTTTGTCCCAGTATGTGTATGAGAGAAAAGGAAAGGAGGGAGGGGAGTGATAGAGAGAGGGAGAAGAGTGGGGGGGGGGGGGGAGGAAGGGAGAGAGAGTGACTTGTGTGTATGTGTTGTGTTGTTGAGTTGAGTTGTGCTGTGTTAATTGTTGTTGTTGCTGTGTGTGTGTATGAAGACAAGCTTACACGTTTGTTTTCATCCTTCCCTCACACACACATAAAAAAATCACATAAAAAGCGACCAAAGAAAGCCTCATAAAGCACTCGAAACAACTTCAAAGAACGAAGCCCCACAACTGTCAACATAAATGAATGCACATCCAGAAAAGGCGTCTGAAACAGCTACCAAGACAAACTGCAGTCTCCATCAACAGAGAGACCATGAACGGGCATCCCCCCGCCCCCGCACCCCCCCCCCCCCCCCCCCCCCCATAAAACAGGCCGGCAAATTTAGACAACAGAACGGCAGACACAAATATGGCTCTTAAAATTATTTGGCACATTATGCAGACTCAAATTTGAACAACAAAGGACAGTTTGCAATGTTTCCCTCAAATGATTGTTTTGTTCAGGGCTTTCTCGAAGCTTTGTTTTGATCGTGCTGACTTTAGAAAACTGTTCCATATTGTTCCTCCAGAATATGTTAAACTGGTGTTAAATACATTATTACGAGGTTTTGGAACAGAGAGCTTGTCTAAATGTCCGTTTTTATTCATATTGAAATTTACAGTAATTTTCTGTGGTGCTATTCTGTGAACACTGTTAAGCATACATAAACATTTATTTTAAAAAATAGTCTGTCTTTGAATGGTAGAATATTTAAATATTTGCAGTCGGCTGCGATCACTGTATTAGTGTTGAGCTTTATAAGTTTTATAGCTCTTTTATGCTGCCAACTTAGGTGCTTTAAAATGCTTTCACTGGCGTTATTCCATAAAGTAGAGGCATAATTGATGGGAGATAAAATAAGTATGTGCATTAAAAATATTTTTTTTTGCATGAAAATTGTGTGTGTGTGTGTGATGAAAAAGAGAGAGAGAGAGAGAGAGAGGAGAGAGGAGAAAAGGAGAGAGACGGAGGAGAGAGAGAGGGAGGAGAGAGAGAGAGAGCGGGGAGAGAGAAGGTGTGTTGGAGGGTGTGTGCATGATTTTACTTTGTTAAACACGGCCCAGACCAAAGGCTGTGTCAGTTATTGATGTCATCTAAAATGTCAAGACCTACATTGAAGTGTTGTTATGTGTAAAATGTTGTGTTGAGATTGCCTTCAGCCATGACAAGCTCTTAACAACCTGCACTCTTCTTCAAAAGGAGAAAAACCCTCTGAAGTCGGAGTATGGCTGCCTATGTGACCAGGAACAGTCATGCAGGCAAACTTCTCATCATCCAGTGTGTACTTTCAGTCTCGGGTGGGATGAGTGAGTCAGAGTGCATGTTGGGAGGGTGTTAAGCTGGGGAACGCGCAACGACAACAAAAGCAACCTTGCCATACTTATTTTATTTTATTTCACTGTATTGTACCCTATGTCTTTCATTTTAGTTCATCTTCTTTGTCATCGAATGCTCACACAGCAACTATTGTTGTCTTTTTGTTTGAGCGAAAATGCACTGCGCTGCCGTTAAGCGCTCGACAAGTCAGTCCCAGCGCATCCGACGTCAGCGTGGGAGAAAATTTTTATCTTTGAAGTCTTCCTGGAAATATAGGCAGGAGAATGGACCAAGAAGGCAGAAAATAGACGATGTTACGGGAAGAAAAGGAACAAGGCAAAAACAAAGAGAAGGATAGAAAAGAAGGAACTCCACAGACAGAATTTTCAGAAGTTGGGGATGCTATTTATACTGCCCAGCATCCCCACTTTGGAATTTTATTTGCCTCGCTTTCTTTTTTTAAACTGTCTTTTGTTTTACTTTACTTTCTTTACTATCTTATTCTTATTTCATGATAGGGGTCGGGATAGCTCAGTGGTCAGAGCGCTCGCTTTCCCCAAGCCAATGTTAAGCAGCATCGAGCGTGTTTACCAAGTGGATGGGTGACCATTTTGCGCGCGTTGGCTTCAGTACAGTCCCCCAGTTCACCCAGCTGTAAATGGGTACCGGCCCTCTTTAGGGTCAGGGAAGGTAAAGCAGCGAGGGAGAGGAGATGAGCGCCGCCCTCACTATGCTGGCCTCTAGAGAAGTGAGGTCTCTGATGCCTCGCTCCCCTACGACCACCTAGGTTATGGGACACCTTTACCTTTTACTTGAACTATTTTAATATCTTTTATGCTACTGTTTTTCATTTCATTTGACTTTATATCGTTCATTTCTCCTTCAGCCTGAATATGACTTCAGCGGACTGTCGGCGGAGGATGATTTCTTTGTGGATGACGAGTTTGGAGTGCTGGGAAAACATCCCTCGGCATCACACACGGCGGCTGATGGTCTGACTGATGGACAGTTGGCAGGTGGGTGTATCTGGGGGTGGGCGGGGGGCGGGGTGTATGTTGTGTGTTTGGGTGTGTGTGGGGTGTGTGTTTTTTCTTCTGTCAGCCTGTTCTGCCTGCCTGCCTGCCCTGTCTGTCTATCTGTCTGTCTGTCTGTCTGTCTGTCTGTCTCTCTCTCTCTTCTCTCTCTCTCTCTCTCTCTCTCTCTTCTCTGTCTCTTTCTGGAGGTGGATAACGATAACGAAATTTTATTTTCTGAGGGTAATAGAATAAGTACAAGACTTTTTTACATCCAGCCCCCGGGGAAAAGGGGGGAGACAGAAAGCAGGTGAGAGAGACGGAAGGAGGAGAGAGAGAGAGAGAGAGGAGAGAGAGAGGGGAGAGAGAGAGAGCGTGTGTGTTGTGTGTGTGTTGTGTGTGTGTGTGTGTGTGTGTGTGTGTGTGTGTGTGTTGTTGTTGTTGTTGTTGTTGTTGTTTTGTTGTTGTTTTGTTGTTGTTGTTGTTTGTTGTCTTCGATTTTACGTCTGTTCACTCTCAGTGATATTAGACCGGGAAAATAAGTGTGTGAAAGTTGAGGTGGTGGTGAAAGTCCTACTGAAATGTGTGCAAAGTAAAAAACATTTTTTTAAAGGTGGTGATGGGGGGAGGTTGAGAGACTTCACAAAGCAAGAAGAACAAGTTAAAACAAATAAATAAACAACAACAAATCATTAAACTTAATGTAGTTATAACAAATGTCCTATTGGACTGTGCCAGATACCTTTCGCAATATTAAATGCCAAATTCATGTTATTAAATTTGCTGCTGAGGGAGTTTTCTGAAAACTGGGGTAAAAAAAGAAGCAAATATGATGTGAGTATTAGTGATATTCTCAGCACATAGACATTGACCATTTCTGCTGAATTTGGTCATGAATGCATTAAGCTTAATTCTATAAAGCAAGCTATTTATTCTTCTTGCTGTGAAAATAGTTGTGCAAATCTTAGAATGGTTCAGAACTCACGTTGTCGGCATTGCTGACAGATCTGTTTAACAATCTCTGTTAGGTGCCACCTTGCTGTGACCTTTCTCCATGATGTGTGTTCTAATCAGTGGTAGCCCTCTTGTAATGTGTTTTGGTGTGTGGGTGTGTGTGGTTGTGTGTGTGTGTGTGTGTGTGTGGTGTTGTTTTGCTGTGTGTTGTAACGGGAAGGGTTTTTTGTTGTTGTCTGATTTTATATTTTATATATATTTATATATTATATTATTTTTTATATTATATAATTCAGACCAACACATTATTTAATCTTGCTACACAAACGTGTCTGTCTGTGTGTCTGTCGTCTCTCTGTGTATCCATTTTGTTTATCTGTGTTTTGTCTTCTTGTGAACGTTTCTCTTTTTTCTCCCTTTTTCCGCACTGGTGTGTGCTTCCTGTGCCAGGGGGGGCGCTCCTCCTGGGGGGTGGGGGGGACAGCAGCGGCGTGTTCATCGTGCCCCGCCAGCGCCGCGAGGTGGGAGGGGTTTGGGGGGCGACGCCCCTGGCCGTGCTCTGGAGCCTCTGGCGCTGCGGGAGTCCCGGGAAACCGCCACCCCGCCCCCACACTTCCTTCCCCAAAACGACCCGACTCGGATTCCAGCGAACCTTAGTCACGGGAGCCGTCGAAATTTCCGACCCCTCGTCTTGCCTGACCGGAGAGTCGCCCGGGGCATCTACCAGCTAGAGAACGACCCCCAACCCCCCCTGGAAAAACCTTCGCCCAAAAGATGGCGCTATTTCAAAGGGTTTTGCCAACCCCGACTACTATGGAAGATACTTCGGTGGTGCGGACGAACAGTGGGGGAGTTTGCTAAAGGGCTCCATTCTTCGTTTCGGGACGGTGTGAGGGGTCAGGGGGTGAACCGTTGGAAATCTGCGGAAGAAGAAGGATTCCGTGGACGCCCGTGTTGGTGGAGGAGTTGCAGAGGGAGGAGGGGAGTGGGTTTTGAACTAAAAGGCCCGACGAACTTTTCGGTCAAGTGCAGTGACCAACACGCTCTTTGACTCCTTGCTGCAGGACACCCGTGACCCCGCTGAGCAAGGTGTTTCGCCGGAGGCAGCGGCCACTGGAGCCCTCTGACAGAAACAGCGGGCTAGCAGAGTGTGGGGGGGGGGGGGGGGAGAGGTTCTGTCTTCCGTCCAGGGTATATTCCTTGTTCTTGGCTGAGGAAACTGGCTCTCTGTGTGGTCACTTTCCTCCTCCAGACACCTGGGATATGGCTGCTTTGAGTTTTGCTGAGGGGGGGGGGGGTGTCGTCTTTTTTAAAGTCAGTATGTATTTCAGTTGGAGTAGTGATATTGCTTATGTTTTAAGCTAGCTTTCATTTAAATTGGATTAGTTATGTTGTTGCTGGGTTTTTTCTTAAGTCAGCATGTATTTAGATTGGACTATTCATGTGGCTTACTTTTTTTTTAAGTCAGCATGTATTTAAATTCAATTATTTATGTTGCTTATGCTTTAATCAGCATGCATTTAAATTGGATTAGTTTTGTTTTTTATTCTTTACGTCAGCATGTATTCAAATTGGTCTATTTATGTTGCTTACGTTATCAAAAGGACCAATGCCTTGTGTTGAGTAATTCATTTACATGATTAACCTACATTTAGTTTGATGCGCGTGCCTTAAAAACCTCTTCCACCTTTCGGAAGTAGGCTATTATGTGTGCTGGTGGGAACGGATGGCAAAATGTACAGAAACTGCATGCACAGAGGGGTTATGTAAAAAGCATAAGAGTGCTTATTCCACTATCCTCATATAAAAGTTTAATAATTTAAATGCGTGCGAGTGATTGTGAGTTGGGTTATTTATTCAGGAGATTGGTGTGTTGGAGTTTGAGTAATGTGTTTTTTCATTTTTTAAGATATATATGTATATTACTTAAAGTCACCGCAGATTTTTCTGCATGAAATTCGGACTGCCCTCCCATGAGAGAGTGTGTGGCTACAAGAGCAGCGTTTGTATGTTGAGTAAATTGTCCCAGATTATTCTCATTTTGTGCGGTAAGTTATTCAGATAAACCATTTTACGTCCAGTAATAAAGTTTTATCCGTTGCATTAGCTGTCCATCTTAAGTTGAGTAATTTATTCAGCTCAGACTGTTGCTGATGTAATTTATTCAGCTCAGACTGTTGCTGATGTAATTTATTCAGCTCAGACTGTTGCTGATGTAATTTATTCAGCTCAGACTGTTGCTGATGTAATTTATTCAGCTCAGACTGTTGCTGATATAATCTATTCAGCTAAGACTGTTACTGATATAATCTATTCAGCTCAGACTGTTGCTGATGTAATTTATTCAGCTCAGACTGTTGCTGATGTAATTTATTCAGCTCAGACTGTTGCTGATGTAATTTATTCAGCTCAGACTGTTGCTGATATAATCTATTCAGCTAAGACTGTTGCTGATATAATCTATTCAGCTCAGACTGTTGCTGATGTAATTTATTCAGCTCAGACTATTGCTGATGTAATTTATTCAGCTAAGACTATTGCTGATGTAATTTTTTCAGCTATGACTATTGCTGAAGAAATTTTTTCAGCTAAGACTATTGTTGAAATAATTTATTCAGCTAAAACTATTGTTGAAATAATGTATTCAGCTATGACTATTGCTAAGGTAATTTATTCAGCTAAGACTGCTGCTGATGTAATTTATTCATGTAAAACTATTGATAAGTAATTTATTCAGCTAAAATTATTGCTAAAGTAATTTATTCAGCTGAAACTGTTGCTGATGTAATTTATTCAGCTCAGACTATTGCTGATGTAATTTATTCAGCTAAGACTATGGCCTCTCTCTCTCTCTCTCTCTCTCTCTCTCTCTCTCTCTCTCTCTGTCTCTCTCTCTGTTTCTCTCTCTGTGTTATGTGCCTAACATTTGGCCTGGCCTTACGTGAAATAAATAAAGAATGAATAAATGGAGTGAAAAAACATGACAAAAAACAAACAAAACAAATGGCCTTAGTCTGTTTTAGTTTTATTTATTGCTCATGATTTGAAGATGGTAGTTACGTATTTGTTGATATTTGGACTCGCCTTACATGAAACAAAAAACGAATGAATGAATAAATCGAAAAAGAAAATGTAATGAAAAATAAAGAAAATAAATGGCCTTTTTGTGTTTTAGTTTTATTTATTGCCTGTGATTTGATGAAGATGTTTATACTGAAGAATGTGCATATAGATATATATCCACTATTATCGTATTATTTTATGACATCATTGCTGTATTTTTGTGTTATATGGACTGTGATACAACGAACCCTTTTTATCTTCACAGATTGTTTAACAATATCATCATAGGGCCTGTCAGTATAAATAACATCTCCACCTTCTGGAAATTCTCTGTTAGGAATTCCCTCTTTTCTCTTTGTTTCTGCCTTGTTCTTTTTTTCATATCACCTCCTTCTTGTCTGTTTTCTGCCTTCTTGGTCCATTCTCCTGCCTTCTTCCCCAGAAAGACTGAACTATTGTCTGTCATAAGCGAAAATGCATTGTGCTGCGGTTGAGCACCTGACAAGTCAGGCCCAGTACATCCAACTTTGGCGTGAGAGGAAATTGTTATCTTTAAAGTCTATATTCCACAAAAAAAAGGCAGGAGAACGGACCAAGAAGGCAGAAAATAGACAAGAAGGAGGTGACAGGAAGGAAGGGAGCAAGGCAGAAACAAAGAGAGGGATAGAAAAGAGGAAATGTCTAGCATAGTGGGGATGCTGTTTATACTGACAGGCCCCCGGCATCTCCACGGGGGAGGAGTTTGCTTTTCATTTTACTGATTTTTATATTTGCCTGCTCAAATGTTGATATGAGAGACCTTTTGGAAATTTAGGGAAAAATAGTGTAACACTAAAACGATCCGATTGTTTTTACCAATTTACAATATATATGACATATTTCACTGTACTTTAATGAAAAAGTATTGTGATGATAAGAGTGTCTGCTTTTATTGCATGGTTTGTAATCTGTATGCTATGTAAATGGGAAAAGGGTGATAGTAATTTAATCTGGCTGTTATTGTTTTACTTTGATTAAAAAAAACCCCACGTGATAATAAATAGGTCCGATTATTTGAATAGCAGTATAGCTTATATTGTGAGATGGATCTATACTGTAACAAAAAGACCAAAGGTATTGTGATAATATGTCGGCATGTTTATTGTTATGATATGACTCTTGTTCTGACAGCATTCACTTGACAATATGAATTGTTATGTGTGATATTCGGTTTTTTCGTTTTCCTTGTTTTAAGTCGGTTTTATTTTGGTGGTTGATGTTAGCTTGTCTTGTTTTATTTCTCGTTGTTTGTTTATTTGCTTGCTTTTTGTTGTTGGAATTATTCTTTTATATTATATATATTCTTATATTCCTCATTCTTCTGTGTGTGTGTGTGTGTTGTGTTGTTGTGTGTGTGGTTGTGTGT
>CM054167.1:36419999-36457499 GCA_028751875.1 Rapana venosa | reverse complement strand
GTTTTTGCAGGCCATATGGCCCATAGGAACAACAGTTAATGCTATACTTTCATGTAAGGTGAACATCCTTACTTCTGATATCTAAACATTTAGCAAGAAACAATCCAACTTTAAACATCAAACTAGGTTTAGTGTTCATACAAAGAAGCTGCACTTTCAGATTCGATGGAAATCTGTAATAATACAAAGGAATACATTTTCTTCGCAATACAGCATATTTAGGGCATAGAAGTAAAAAGTGACAAACATCTTCAATTTGTTGGCCATCACACTGATAGCAGAATGGATCAGTAGTTGGTTTACCATAACGTGAAATTCCATTTAAAGGTAATAGTTTGACCTCAGTAAACATATAGCTCTACGATATCCTAAAGATTCTACTTCACATACATAATTTGCTCTACAAATAATCGGGTGATAATCTAAGTAGTCAGGGTATGCTGATAGAGAATCATGCCATTTTTGTTGGTACACATCTTGTATTTGTTTTTGGAATTCTTTCATGAAGGATGAAGAATTACCACAACTCTGCATTGTCCAAACATAACCAAATCCGTGGGTGCATAATATCTTTCTAACATGTGTTACCCAATTTGTTCTTCCTGCTTCATCCTGTCTACACAACATATTGTAACATTGTCTGGGATATCTATGATCAGGCATATCCAAAATTTTTAGCCAATATTTGATTACTCTGGTAACAGTGTCAACAAAAATGGGGTATCTACCACAATCGCCAAGGCGAATATTATTTTTAACATCTCTGCCGACCCCCAGGACCATTTTGCAAATTTTTTACTGTATTTTTCAATATCATAATACTGCTGAAAACCCCAATTTCAGAACCATAGAGGAGATATTGGTTTCACTTTTGTATCAAAAATACTGAAAACTGTAGATGCTGGAAGTTCTTTAACTTGAAGTCAATCTTTTGATACCAGCAACAGCCTTCAATGCTTTTCCAGAGAGATTTTCGATACATTTTGACCAGTTCAATTGTTGAGCCAAAAACCACACCCAGATAGTTATAACTAGATTCTACTTGTATCTGCTTTCTAAATAACATCTATTTTTCAGACTTCTTAATAAATCCACCATTTTTAAAAAACGACTACTTTAGTTTTGTCCATATTTACAGAAAGTCCCATTTCTTACAATAATTTTTCCAAACAATTGATCTTTTTCTGCAAGTCTACAACTGAATCTGAAACTAAAGCAATATCATCTGCATACATAATTAAGAGTATGCGAGTGGCTCAGCAAATACATCTATGCCTTGAGTATTGATCCAGTGAGATCTGATTCTAGTTCAGAAATAAAAATCGAAAATGATAGGGACTCAACATGCAACCTTGTCTGACACCAGAAATACAATCAAAATATTCAGTAATGTGAGCCCGACTCTCACAGCTGCCTCCACACTTTTGTACATGCTTTGCAGCGTCATGAACATTTTTATCATGGATTCCTTTTTGCAGCAGCAGAAATAAAAGTTTTATTCTGTCAACACTGTCAATGCTTTGGAAAATCTACAAAAAGAGTATAAAACCTACCACCTTTCTTGTTAGATACTTTTGTGCTAGGACTGAAGTGTAAAAATGTGATCAAATGGTGCTGTAACCTTTGCGAAAACCAGCCTGTGCCTCAGGAATTAAGTGTGCACTTTACAGAACTTTGTCAGTCTTTCATTCAGAATTGTACTATACAGTTTTACCAATTATGTTCAAACAATGAAATACCTCTATAATTATCAACCTGTGCAGTGCTACCTTTTTTATGCAGAGGAAAAACACAGCATGTGTCCAGCTTTCTGGTATGTTTCCTGATGAAAACACTGTGTTGAACAGAGGCAATAAAAATCTGACATGAATGTCAGTGGCATGCTGGAAAAAATCTGACATCAAACCATCAGGACCAGAAGCCTTACCACTCTTCAGTTTTTTCAAGGCTGTATAAACTTCACTCTCAGTGATGTCATCACCAATTTGTGAATCAACACAATTTTTACAATTACTGAGGTCATGCATATTCAACATATTTTCAATTTCTTCAGTGAAATCTGTATCATCTGATGACTAATTTAAGGAAAACAGTGACTTAAAATAATCTAGCCATGTGCGTGGTGATATTTCATTTGATCTGCTTGGTTTCAAAGATGTCAGTGCTTTCAGTTTCTTCCAAAAGGCTTTTGAGTTCTTACTCATGCATAAGTCATTCAGATCCTTTAAAATTGTGTTGTTATGTTCAACTTGTTTTCTCTTACACAAGGATTTGAAACTTTTCTTTTGACGTATAAAAGCATCTAAATCTCCCTGAGAGTTTGTGTGTCTTAAACTCTTCAGTAAGTTGTATTTAACTTGTTTACTTTCTTCACAATCATTATCCCACCATGGTGGCTGAGAGTGAGCTTTAATATTTTTCTTCTGCCTGAATTTCATTGTTTCTGCAGCACTCTGTATAAAAGAGATATAAACTTGGCATGCTTCATCAATATTTCTACAGAGAGCTGCAGTAAAATGTTCAAACACAATCTGTACACTGTCAACGAGATTACTTTGAAATAAACCGGTGTTTGTGTGTGTGTGTGTGTGTGTGTGTGTGTGTGTGTGTGTGTGTGTGTGTGTGTGTGTGTGTGTGTGTGTGTGTGTGTGTGTGTGTGGTGTGTGTGTGTGCATGCGTGTGTGTGCGTTGGTGGTGGGTGGGTGGGTGGTTGGGTGTTTGCGTGCGTCACGTCAAATCCGAAGTCAAGTCAAAAATGAGGGAAAAGATTAAGTTTATACAACTTTCTTTTTTCATTCTGCCCTCACACACACAAAAGTCAAGAAAACTGACATATAAAAGCATTCAAAAAATAATGTTCACACATATTGAAAACAAAAATCTATGAAGATTTGTTTTTATATAAATCCGTGCGTGCGTGCGTGAGTGAGTGCGTGTGTGTATGTGTGTGTATGTGTGTGTATGCGTGTATGTGGATGAATGTGTTCCTTTCTTTGCTTTTTCCCGTCTGTCTGTCTGTCTGTCTGTCTGTCTGTCTGTCTGTCTGTCTGTCTGTCTGGAAAAGCCCTGGTTCGAAGCGTGCGGTGGTATGATTCCCGTTTAGGCCTGAAACTTTTCCCCCACGCACTAGACCGTGAATGGTGGTCTGGGTCCTAGTCTTTCGGGTGAGACGATAAAACCGAGGTCCCGTGTGTTACACATGATTATTTAGAGCGCGTACAAGAACCCACGGCAACAAGAGAGTTGTCCCTGGCAAAACTATGTAGAAAAAAAAGCCGCCCTGATAGATAAACAAATACAGTTGCAGACGGGAAAAGATAAAAATAAAAATGGGTGTCGCTGCTCTTGTGGCGACGCGCTTTCCACGGGGGGGGGGGGGGGGTGGGGGGGGGGGGGGAGCAGCCCGAATTTCACGCAGAGAAATCTGCCGTGACTTAACTTGGCATACATACTATACAATACAATACAATACAATACAATAATACAAGGCAATACATACAAGGCAATACATTGTATTATATAAATTTATTGTCTTTAATGTATCTTATATATAATGTATATGTTGATAGATAGATAGATAGAGTAGATAGATAGATGATAGTAGATAGATAGATAGATATAGATAGATAGATAAGATAGATAGAATAGATAGATATAGAATAGAAGATAGAAGATAGATAGATAGATAGTAGATAATAGATAGATAATAGATAGATATAGATAGATAGATAGATAGATAGATAGATAGATAGATAGATAGATAGATAGATAGATAGATAGATAGATAGATAGATAGATATAGATATAGATCAACAGCATCAGCGCTGCTGGTAATAGGTAAATCAATGTTTCTGACCACCCCCACCCCCCACCTTTCCCTCCCTCCCACCCCTCATCATCACCACCACCATGGCGACCTGGCCGCTCTGTGTGCACGCAGAGCAGGCAGGGGAGAAAGCCCTGTCCCTCACGCCGCTGCTGCACGCGCCACACGCGCTGCAGCCAAGATGGCGGATGGTGCTGTCCCTGAAAGCCAGCCGGCCACTGCTGACATCCTCGTGCAACACTCCCTCCCTCCCTCCCTCCCTCCATAAGAAGTCTGTCTTTTTGGAGAGAGAGAGGAGAGAGAGAGAGAGAGAGAGAGAGCGAGGTGAATCAACTAACTGCGAATAGCAGTCTTCTCTCCACCAGAGGATAAATCCAGCTCAGCATCTCTCCGCCAAACTCATTTCCTCTGATAGCCACACGACACAGCACAGCTCTTTCTCTCTGTCTGTCTGTCTGTCTGTCTGTCTGTCTCTCTCTCTCTCTCTCTCTCTCTCTCCTCTCTTCTGCTTTCTCTTCTCTCTCTCTCTCTCTCCTCTCTCTCTCTCTCTCTCTCTCTCTCTCTCTCTTCCCTCTCTCTCTCTTCTTTCTGTTGACTCTTCTCTTCATATTCAGGCTTTTCTCTCTCTCCCCCTCCCCACCCCCCTCATATTCAGACTGATAGAAATGGCATCGATTTTTTGTCAGCAACCATCACCACCCTCATCACCACCCTCACCACCACCACCACCATCACCACCATCATCATCATGATCATCATCGAGCAGGACTTGACTGTCTGTCTTTCTTTCTCTGTGTGTGTGTGTCGTCTGCCAGCTAGGAGGAAATTGTCAGGCGATTTTTACTCTGCGTGTGTGGGTAGGAGGGCAACCAACAAACGCTGCATGCTCTCTCTCTCTCTCTCTCTCTCTCTCTCTCTCTCTCTCTCTCTCAGCAGCAGTGCTAACCGTTTGCAAGCAACGATTTTTCCCCTCTGGGTGACTGACACAGGGACGAGAGTTTTGTCGCGTTGTCACCCGTTCTGCGGCAAGGTTGCTGGCTGCTTGTGTTGTGTGACTTACGACAGAGTTGTTTGCTGCTGCTGCTGCTGCTGCTGCTGTTGATATTTCAACAGGTGCCGCTTTTGCCTGAAGCCGTGTTACGGAGTGATGTGTGTAGGGAAGCGTTAAGTTGTGAAGAGAAATACTGTTAGTGTGTTTCGTTTCCTGTTTGGTTTTTTGCGCTTTGTTTAAGATAACTTTTGAATGAAATTTGTCCAGAGAACGTGAGGCTTTGGAGTTTGTGATCTGAAAAGCGTTGTCGTTTGTGAAACTTTTCTTTAGCGTGTGATGAAAGAGAATTGTTGCAGTGTTTGTGTGAAAAGAGCGATTTGAGGAGTTCACTTAAACTATTTTTTGCAGTATTTGTGTGAAAAAAGAGTGATTTGAGGAGTTCACTTAAACTATTTTTGCAGTGTTTGTGTGAAAAAAGAGTGATTTGAGGAGTTCACTTAAACTATTTTTTGCCAGTGTTTGTGTTAAAAAAGAGTGATTTGAGGAGTTCACTTAAACTGTTTTTTGCAGTGTTTGTGTGAAAAAAGAGTGATTTGAGGAGTTCCGTTTCCGGGTTATTGAGCAAGATCTTTGAGTCAACTTGTAAGAAGTTGACCTCTGTGTAACAGACGCCACAAAACTTAAAAGAATTGTCAGGGTGGGGTTTTTTTTAATGATTAAACTGTGAAGAGACGATCTTGTGCAACACTTACGTACGTAGACAAACCCTATTTTGGTAATAACATCATTTTAAGTTAGATATGCTGGAATTTGCGTCTACACAAAGGGAAGTGACTGAGTCTTTCAATCATGTTTAATTGAAGTGACTGATTAACTAAATAATATTTTAATGCCCACAGTATCAACAAGTTAAAAACTAATGTAAACAAACTTGCCGCACGCTAATTTGTGTAGACATTCTCTGTTGACAACATCAGCCACAATTAACACTGAAACATCTACCTATCTGTGATACTCTGTACCTTCTACTACCGACACAAAAAAAACATACAAACAGGATAACAGGCTGAACGAAAGACATTGTCTAAGAACAACACAAAAGAAAACTTCGAACAACAACAACAACGTAAAGAAGCAAGGAGAGAAAGACAACCCGGAAAAACGACTACACCAAAAGGGAGGCGAGGTGTGAGGGATCCGCGGTGGCGCAGCGGGAGGCGGCGTCACTATGGGGGGCCGAGCAACCAAGCTGACAGCAGAGGAGATGAGAGACCTCCAGGACTGTACCTACTGTGAGTATGATGCATTGTGTCTGTCTGTCTGTCTGTCTGTTGTGTCCGTCTGTCTGTCTGTGTGTCTGTGTGTTGCACCTACTGTGAGTATGATGTATTGTACCTGTCTATCTGTCTGTCTGTCTGTGTTGTGCACATACTGTGAGTATGATGTATTAGTACCTGTCTGTCTGTCTGTCTGTCTGTCTGTCTGCTGTTGTCTGTTGTACCTACTGTGATTTATGATGATTTGCTGTCTGTCCGTCTGTCCCTGTCTGTTCCTTTGTCTGTGTGTTGCCACCTACTGTGAGTTGATGCATTGTTCTGTCTGTCTGTCTGTCTGTTGTCGGTTGGTCCTGTCTGTCTGTCCTGTGTTTTGTTGCACTACTGTGAGTATGATGTATTGTACCTGTCTGTCTGTCTGTCGTTGTCTGTCTGTTGTGTGCACCTACGTGAGTATGATGCATTTGTCCTGTCTGTCTGTCTGTCTGTTCTGTGTGTTGCACCTATGTGAGTATGATGTATTACACTGTCTGTCTCTGTCTGTCTGTCTTGTCTGTCGTCTGTCTGTGTGTTGCACTACTGTGAGTATGATGTATTACACCTGTCTGTTGTCTGTCTGTCTGTGTGTTGCACCTACTGTGAGTATTGATGTATTTACCTGTCTGTTGTCTGTGTCTGTCTGTCTGTCTGTTTGTCGTACCTACTTGATTAGTACCTCTGTCTGTGTATTTTGTCTGCTCTCTCTCTCTCTTCTCTCCTCTCTCTCTCTCTCTCTCTCTCTCTCCCCTCTCTCTCTCTTCTCTCTCTGTTGCTGTCTGTCTATCTGTTGTACCTAGTGTAAGTATTGCGTATGTCTGTTGTCTTCTCTCTGTATATTATGTGTCTTTTCTATCTGTTGTACCTACTGTGAGTAGTCCCTCTGTCAGTTTGTCTGTCTGTTGTCAGTAGTTACTGCTGTGTATTATGTCTGTTGTTGTTACTGGTTATGCTGTTGTTGTTTATGCTGTTTTTTGTTGTTTGTTACTGCTGTGTGTTATGTCTGTTGTTGTTACTGCTGTGTATTTGTATTGTTTACTGCTTGTATTATGTCTGTTTGTTATAGCTTGTATTATGTCTGTTGTTTACTTGTGTATTATGTCTGTTGTTGTTACTGCTGTGTATTATGTCTGTTGTTGTTACTGCTGTGTATTATGTCTGTTGTTGTTACTGCTGGGGTTATGTCTGTTGTTGTTATGCTACTGTGTTGTTATGCTGTGTATTATGTCTGTGTTGTTATTGTTTGTATTATGCTGTTTTGTTACTGCTGTGTATTATGTCTGTTGTTGTTACTGCGGGTGTATTATGTCTGTTGTTGTTACTGCTGTGTATTATGTTTGTTGTTTACTGCTGTGTTTTATGTTGTTGTTGTTACTGCTGTTTCTTATGTCTGTTGTTGTTACTGCTGGTGTTATCTGCTTGTTATGTTGCATTATGTTGTTTTGACTGTGTGTATTATGCTGTTGTTTTACCCGTATTATGTCTGTTGTTGTTACTGCTGTGCATTAATGTCTGTTGTTGTTACTACTGCTGTGCATTATGTCTGTTGTTGTTGTTACTGCTGTGCATTATGTCTGTTGTTGTTACTGCTGTGTATTATGTCTGTTGTTCTAACTACTGTGCATTATGTCTGTTGTTGTATGCTGTGCATTATGTCTGTTGTTGTTTTACTGCTGTGCATTATGTCTGTTGTTGTTGTTACTGCTGTGCATTAGTCTTTTTTATCTGTGTATATGTTGTTGTTGTTACTGCTGTGTATTATGTCTGTTGTTGTTACTGCTGTGCTTGCGTGGAGCGTGTATTATGTTTGTTGTTACTGCTGTGCATTATGTCTGATGTTGTTACTGTTGTGTATTATGTCTGTTGTTGTTACTATTGCTGTGCATTACGTCGGTTGTTATTGCTCTGTTAATGTCGGGGCAGTGGTGAGTGCTCTGAGTCAGTCACAAAGGGCCTGGGTTCAAATCTCCACTAGAGGAACGCTGTAGCCGAGTGGTTAAGACCGCTACTTTCATTCCCAGGGGTCCATGGAGTCGTGGGTTCGAATCTCGGCGGCGTGTGGTCAGTTAAGGGTGGGGAGTTTTTACGATCTCCCAGGTCAACTTTTAGTGCAGACCTGCCAGTGCCTTCATTCCCTTCGTGTATATACACATGCAGAAGATCATGTTGAAGATCCGGTGACTTATGCTAGCCTTTGGTGGGTTACGGAAACACGAATATAGGCCTACCCAGAATGCATCTCCGAAGTTAATTCACTCACTCCGTATGGTTTTGGGTGTGCGTGGGTGTGCGTGTGTGTGCATGTGTGCGTGCATGTGTGCGTGCAAATCAGGCATTTGCCTGAAATGGCTCTTCGTGGTGGTTGACATACGAACGTTTCCATGAAGCGACTCTCCTCTCTCTGGGGAGTCATCCCGTGTTGTGATAGGGTCCCAGGCCCCCTCACTTCACGTGGCGTGGTGGGATGGACTGATCCCTGGAGGCACAGCCACAGCAGGGGCGGCACAGGCCGGCCAGTCCTGGACCCGGGGAAAGAGGGACTGCTGTTTGTCATGGTTGTGATTTCCATGCTCCTATTGTCATCTGAGCCAACACTGACGCACGCATGTGCGCAAGCACAGCACAAAACACCAGCGCCAGATACACACACACTACACACACATACATACACACATACATACATACATACATACATTCATACATACATACAATCATACATACATACATACATACAATCATACAATACACTCACACATACACACACTACACACACGCGCGCGCACCATCACTCACTATTCTCTCTCTCTCACACATACACACACACACACACACCACACACACACACACACCACACACAACACATACACACACACACACAACACATGCTCTCATTACAAGTGACAAAACACAAACTCTCAGTCACACAAACAGCTTTTCTTCTTTCCCCCCTGTCTCCCTTCGTTAATATCACTGACAGTGAAAAGCGTAAAATGTAAGAACAACGAACGAACACACACACACAAACACCTACACACACACCACACACACACACACACACACTCAAACGCACGCACGCGCGCGCACACACACACACACACACACACACACACACCACACACACACACACACACTATCCTGAACACACCACCTCAACCCCTGCCTCTTTCAAAAGAGAAGACAAGCCAGCATGGATGATGTGACTCTGCCCAGCATGCAATCTGGAGTCAGGTGAGGGGCTGACTCCGCCACACTCAACCTGTCCGAGACTTTGCCTGAGAGTTAGCTTCAGTACCCCAACAACTCCTCGGGGAAATCGGACAGACTGACAGACAGACAGACTGACAGTAGTGGAAGGACGTTAAACTGAAGAACTACAGACTGACAGACAGACAGATGTGTTTTCATTCCAGTGATGTCTTGCCGACTGCTCCGAGACAAAACAGTCCGCTCTGTTTGAAAAGAAACACAAAGAGGAAAGCCCAGGGTAAAAAAAAAAAGAGAGAGAAATACATGAAAAGAAAATGGCAGCTATCTGTGGCCAGCCGCCAAAAGATCAATTAAAGACAGCAGTTACTGTGGGAACTGTTCCCATATTGTGGGGAAAAGGGAGAAAATAAACACTTTTATTCCTGCCTTTACGAATTGCAAAATGTCCCGAAAAAGATTGGGATAGGGTGTGGTGGGGCGGGGTGGGGTGTGGTGAGGTGGGTGTGGCGTGGTGAGGTGGGGTGTGGTGGGGTGTGGTGGGGTGTGGTGAGGTGGGTGTGTTGGGGTGTGGTGGGGTGTGGGTGAGGTGGGGTGTGGTGGGCGTGGTAAGGTGGGGTGTGGTGGGGCGTGGTGAGGTGGGGGTGTGGTGGGGCGTGGTGAGGTGGGGTGTGGTGGGGCGTGGTGAGGTGGGGTGTGGTGTGGTGGGGTAGGGTAGAGTAGGTAGACTAGGGTAGGGGAGACTAGGGTAGGGTAGAGTAGAGTAAAGTAGAGGAGGGTAGAGTAGAGTAGAGTAGAGTAGGGTAAAGTAGGGAAGAGTAGAGTAGAGTAGAGTAGGGTAAAGTAGGGTAAGTAGAGTAGAGTAGAGTAGGGTAAGGAGGGTAGAGTAGAGTTAGGGTAGAGAAGGGTAGAGTAGAGTAAGTAAGTAGGGTAAATAGAGTAGAGTAGGGTAGAGTAGAGTAGAGTAGAGTAGGTAGAGGAGGTAGAGTAGAGTAGGAGTAGAGTAGGGTAGAGTAGGGTAGAGGAGGGTAGAGTAGAGAGAGAGGTAGAGAAGTAGTAGATAGAGTAGGGTAGAGAGAGTAGAGTAGGGAGTAGAGGAGGGTAGAGTAGAGTAGAGTAGGGTAGAGTAGAGTTAGAGTAGAGAAGAGTAGGGTAGAGGAGAGTAAGTAGTAGGTATAGAGTAGAGTAGAGTAGAGTAGAGTAGAGGAGAGTAGAGTAGAGTAGAGGGGGTGAGTGAGGAGGGTAGAGTAGAGTAGAGTAGTAGAGGTAAAAGGAGGTAAAAGTAGACTAGGGTAGGGTAGATAGGTAGGTAGAGTAGAGTATGTAGAGGAGGGTAGAAAATAGTAGAAGTAGGTAAGTAGAAGGTAGAGAGAGTAGAGAGGGTAGAGTAGAGATAGGAAGTAGGAGTGGTAGAGGGTAGAGGTAGGGTAAGAGTAGAGTAGAGTAGGTAGAAGTTAGAGTAGGTAGTAGAGTAGGGTAGAGTAGGTAAGTAAGGAGTAGGGTAGAGTAGGATAGAGTAGTAGGAGGTAGAGTAGAGTAGGTAGAGAGTAGGGTAGGGTAAGTGAGGGTAAGAGTTAGAGTAGAGTAGAGTAAAGGGTAGAGTGAGTGAGTAGGAGGGTTAGAGAGGGTAGAGAAGGGTGATTAAATAGTAAGTAGAGTAGTAGGTAGGGAGGAGAGTAGTAGTAAGGTAGGTAGGGGAGGTAGAGTAGTAGAGTAGAGAGGGTAGTAGAGTAGGTTTGAGAAGGGTAGAGTAGGGAGAAGTGTAGAGTAGAGTAGGGTTTGATAGGTAGGGTAGAGAGGTAGGGTAGGTAGAGTAGAGGGGTAGAGTAGAGTAGAGTAGGGAAGGTAGTAGTAGAGTAGATAGGAGTAGATAGAGTAGGGTAGAGTAGGTAGAGTAGGTAAGGGAGGGTAGAGTAGAGTAGAGTAGAAGGTAGTAGTGTGAGGTAGAGTAAAGAGTAAGTAGTAGTAGAGTAGGAAGTAAATATGGTAGGGTAGTAGTAAGAAGGTAGAGTAAGTAGTAAAAGGGGGGAGTAGAGTAGATGTAGAGTAGAGTAGGAAGGGTAGAGTAGAGAGGGTAAGTAGAGTAGAGTAGATAGGTAGGGTAGAGTAGATAGAGTAGAGTAGGGTAGAGTAGATAGAGTAGGTAGAGTTTGAGAGTAGAGTAGGGAGAGTAGGAAGGGTAGAGTAAGTAGTAATGGTAGAGTAGGTAGAGTAGGGTAGAGTAGAGTAAGGGTTTGAGTAGAGTAGGGTAGTAGGTAGAGTAGGAAAGTAGGGTAGAGTAGAGAGAGAGTAAGTGGGTAGAGTAGAGTAGAGAGTAGGTGGGTGTAAGAGGTGAGAGTAGTGGTAGAGTAGAGTAAGGTAGGTAAAGTAGGGTAAGTAGAGATTGAGGGTAGGGTAGAGTAGAGTAGAGTAGGTAGTAGGTAGGTTAGTAGAGAAGGTAGGGTAGAGTAGGTAAGTAGAGTAGAGTGGGAGAGTAGAGTAGGTAGAGTAGGGTAGGTGAGGGTTAGTAGAGTAGGGATAGAGTGAGGGAGTGGTAGAGTAGAGTAGAGTAGGGAGGGTAGAGTAGGGTAGAGTAGATAGTAGGGAGGTAAGTAGAGGTGATAGGTAGGTGAGGAGTAGGTAGGGTTAGGAGAGTAGAGTAGAGTAGTAGGGTAGAGTAGGTAGAGTAGAGTAGATTTGGGAGGGTAAGGAAGGTTTGGGTAGAGGTAGAGTAGGGGGTAGAGTAGAGTAGAGTAGTAGGGTAGGTGGTAGAGTAGTGGGTTAGAGTGAGTAAGAGGTAGGAGTAGAGTGGTAGGGTATAGAGTAAGTAGAGTAGAGTAGAGTAGGGTAGGTAAGAGTAGAGTAGGGTAGAGTAATGGTTGGTAGAGTAGAGTAGAGTAGGGTAGAGTAGGTAAGTAGAGTAGAGTAGTGTGGTAGAGTAATAAGTAGAGTATAGAGGTAGAGAGGTAGAGTAGGAGGGAATAGTGGTAGAGTATAGTAGAGGAAGTAGGTAAGTAGGGTAGGAGTAAGTAGAGTAGAGTAGAGTTAGTGAGATAGAGTAGGGTAGAGTAGAGTAGGTATGTTAGGGTAGAGTAGTAGAGTAGAGAGTAAGTAAGTAGTGAGTAGGGTAGTAGTGGGAAAGTGGATGGGTAGAGGGTAGTATAGAGTAGAGTAGAGTAGAGAGTAGAGTAAGAGTAGGGTAAGAGTAGAGTATGGTAGAGTAGGTAGAGGGTAGAGTAGGTAGAGTAGAGTAGAGAGTAGAGGTAGGTAGGTAGAGTAGAGTAAGAGGTAGTAGTAGATAGGGGTAAGTAGGGTAGAGTAGGTAGAGTAGGTATAGTAGAGGTAGGAGTGGTAGGGTGGGACGAGTAGGATAGAGTAGAGTAAGGTAGAGTAGAGTAGAGGGGTAGAGTAGAGTAGGTAGGTAGAGTAGGGAGGAGGGAGGGTAGAGTAGGAAGAGGTAGGGTGAGTAGTAGAGTAGGGTAGAGTAGGTAGAGTAGAGTAGGATAGAGGGTATGAGTAAGTAGAGTAGAGTAGAGTAGGTGGGTTAGGTGGTAGAGTGTGGTAGGTAGATGTATGTAGAGTAGTAAGTAGATAGTATAGGTAGAGTAGGTATAGTAAGTAGAGTTAGGGTTGGTATGAGGAGTATGTATGTAATAGGTAAGTAGTAGATTGTAGGTAGTATAGTTAAGTATGTATAGTATAGTATAGACGAGCAGATCGTCTGATGAATATGTATGGTATATCAGTAAGTAGTATAGTAAGCTTGTTAGTATTGTTTGCGTAGCATGATTTGTTAACAGCATATGATAGATGTTAGTATTTTACAAGGTTTAGACTAGGAGAGTTCTTCGATGTTTGAGGCGCTGGTTGTGCCGGGAGAGCACGTCGCCACAAGAGCAGCGCCACCCATCATTTTTTTCTTGTCTGCAATTGTATTTGTTAACTTATCAGAGTAGCCATTTTATTTTTTACAAGAGAATTTTGCCAGGGACAGCTCTCTTGTTTCCGTGGTTCTTCTAAGTGCGCTAAAGGCTTGTTGCACGCGGGACCTGGGTTTATCGTCTCATCCGAAAAAAGACTAGCACCCAGACCATCACTCACGGCCTAGATGCTGGGGGTGGGGGCGGGGTTTCGGGCACAAATGGGGATCAAACCAACGTCCTCTTCCAAACCCGACCATTCGCTTTGCAGGCAGCTGTTTACCTCCAGACCAGAGTCCAGCTGGACAGCCGGGCTGGCACAGCCATGGCATTGCGCTAGTGACCTGCTGATCTATTCTGTTGAAGGAGATATTTTCCCCCCTGGAGTTCAAATCAGTGCCGACCTCCCCCTCCCTCCCCCGCTAAAAGTCCTCCTGCAGAGAAGATGTACAACCCGCTAGGTCCCGTGTGTGAAGCACGCAGAACATCTTTCGCACACGTTAAAACCCGTTCCGCTTTTTGGAAGCGTAGGCCATTGTGTGCCGGTGGGAACTGATGACAAAATTGACAAACAGCATACATAAGGGGGCTGGATGCACAGAGAAAAAGGCACATGAGTACTTATTCCATTATCCTCGAAATAAAAGAATGAAATAAAATAAAATAAAGAAAAAGAAAATCCACAAGTGTTAAAGATGTCACAAGGGTTTCTGTGTGTAACCAACGTTACCTGTATTGCCAGTGCTATCAGTGTAAGCAGGTGCTACACGGTGTACCACTTTTCCCAGGCGTTAGCAGTCTTACAAGGAGTTAGCAGTATTGCAAATGTGACAGTGTTACCAACATCAGCAGACTCTAGACGTTACCATGTCACATCGTACAGTGTCACTTGGTGTTACCACAGTTACCAATTCCTCCAGGTGCTACCAGGCAGTGTATTATGAAGTATTGAAATTGTAACCAGTACAATATTGTTACCTGTGTAACCTAGTGTTAGCAGTTACCAGGGTTACGGGTGTCACAAGGAAGAGCAGCATTAGCTAGTTGCACCTGTAGTCAGTGCCGGGTATGTCGGGCGAGGCTTTCACCTGGCCTCAATATCTCTGCCACAACTCTGCCATGGGCGTGTCTGTCTACCCGATTAGTCCATCAATACCTCTGTCTGTCTGTCTGTCTGCCTGTCTGTCTGCCTGTCTGTCTGTCTGTCTGTCTGTCTTCTCTCTCTCTCTCTCTCTCTCTCTCTTCTCCTCTCTCTCTTCTCTCTCTCTCTTTTCTCCCTCGCTCTCTCTCTCTCACTCACTTTCTCCCCTCCCTTTCTCTCCTTCCACTCTCTGTCTCTGTATCTGTCTGTCTCACTCTGTCTCTGTCTCTCTGTCTCTGTCTCTGTCTCTGTCTCTCTCTCTCTCTCTCTCCTCTCTCTCTCTCTCTCTCTCTCTCTCTCTCTCTCTTTTCTTCTCTCCGTATTGGTTTTATACTATTCCTGAACAAGAAAGATTGATAAGATATCTCTGTCTTTCTGTGTGTGTGAAGTGTGTGTCTGTGTGTGTGAAGTGTGTGTCTGAGTCTGCGTGTGTCAGTGTGTGTGCGCGTGTGCATGTGCGTATGTGCATGCACGCAGGTGTAGATATGGTTAGTGCTCATGTTCTAGTTTCCGATCAAGTCTTTTTCTAAGTCTTTTTGTTTCATGTGCTGGTTTCTGATCAAGTCTTGTTTTCGTTTTTTGTTTCATGTGCTGGTTTCTGATCAAGTCTTGTTTTCGTTTTTTGTTTCATATTCATGTTCGAGTTTCTGATCAAGTCTTGTTTTCGTTTTTTGTTTCAAGTGCTGGTTTCTGATCAAGTCTTGTTTTCGTTTTTTGTTTCAGTTGACAAAAAAGAGCTACAACACTGGTAAGTTTTCTCTTTGACCAAAATGCCCTGTCTGTCTGTCTCTTTCTGTCTGTGTGTCTTCTTGTCTGTCTGTCTCTCTCTCCCTCCCTCCCTCTCTGTGCGTGTGTGTGTTTCGGTGTCTGTGTGTCTATGTGTGTCTGTGTGTGTGTCTGTGTGTGTGTCTTGTGTGTCTGTGTGTGTTTGTGTGTGTCTGTGTGTGTCTGTGTGTGTGTCTGTGTGTGTGTGTCTGTGTGTGTCTGTGTGTGTCTGTGTGTGTCTGTGCAAGGAGGCAGACAGCCAAACAAACTAAGGAGAGGAGTTGGCAACACAGAAAGAAAAAGAAAGAGAGAGAGCGAAGAACAAGCGATTAGGTTAATGAGGTCAGGACAGAGACAGAGAGACAGACAGGCAAAGAGACTCAGAGATTCAGAGACAGAAAAAGAGAGACAGACAGACAGACAAAGAGACTCAGAGATTCAGAGACAGAGACAGACAGACAGACAGACAAAGAGACTCAGAGATTCAGAGACAGAGAAAGAGAGACAGACAGCCAAAGAGACTGAGAGATTCAGAGAAAGAAAGAGAGACGGAGAGTAAGAGACAGAAAGAGACAGACAGACAAAGAGACTCAGAGATTCACAGAGAGAGACAGGCAGACAAAGATACTCAGAGATTCATAGAAAGAGAAAGAGAACACTGAACACTGAAAGTAATTTATTGCCATTAACAATACAGTCTCTTTGGCAAGGAGCACAGTATGAACACAATTAAATAATATGATTTTTTGCAACAAGGAAATAATGAAAACCGAAAGAGGAAAAGGCATCTCCAATAACTACACTTAACCGAATGCATTAATTGTTATCATACATTAATTGTTATCACAAGCTTACACACACACACACACACACACCGCGCGCGCGCGCGCGCACGTACGCACCCACGCACACACACACGCACGCACACACACACGCACACACACACACACACACACACACATGCAAAGTTATTAAGAAAGTTAAATAATAATAATAATAATATATGGAATTTATATAGTGCTGAATCTTGTCAAAAACAAACAAATCGAAGCGCTTGCACTCAATCATTTACAGGCATGCAACTCTCCTTAAACATAATGAACAACAGATTTCAAAACCATGCGCGCACGCATGCACGCACACACACGCATGCGCGCACACACACACACACACACACACACACACACACACACACACACACCACACACACACACAACTGGAACAACACTTAGAAGGTGAAAGATGCTGTTGAAAATTAGGGACAGATATTTGGGGGGAAAGTCTCAGGTAGGAAATAAGTGTGTTTTGAGGCTGGATTTGAAGGTATCAAGTGAAGGCTTTTGGCGATAGTGAAAGAGGGAGGTCATTCCAGGTGGATGGACCAGAAACAGAGAAGGAGCGACGGCCAACAGTGGTTTGTTTGAATCTGGGTGTTCGAAAGCACAAAGTATCTGCGACTGAACGAAGGGAACGGGATGGAGTGTACAGATGAAGACAGTTACAGAGATAAGAGGGTGCAGATTTGTGGAGACATTTGAAACAGAGGGTATTGATTTTATACTCCAGTCTTTGTGAGACAGGCAGCCAGTGAAGAGATCGCAGAAGAGGAGTGATGTGTTCAGATTTTTTCTTTCTTAGGACCAGTCGAGCTGCAGAGTTTTGTATGCGTTGAAGAGAGTGGATAGATGATGCTGGTAGGCCAGCCAAAAGAGAATTACAGTAGTCTAAACGTGAAAGAATGAGAGATGTGACAAGCTTGGAAGTTGCATCAGTGGACAGATACTTGCGAATCGCGCTTATGCGCCGTAATTGATAGTAGCAAGACTGGCATGTCTGGGTGATTAATTTTTTCATAGAGAGTGTGTTGTCAAGAACTACTCCTAAATACTTCACAGAGTTGGACAAAGGAACTGACGTATTGCCGAATTCTATTGAAGTTTTTGCAATAGAGGAAAGTTTATGTTGGGTCCCTATAAGCATGGCTTCGGTTTTATCAGCATTAAGTTGTAACTTGTTCTGAGTCATCCAGTTTTGAATGTCTTGAAGGCAGTAGGACATATTTGTCAGGAGGGAAGGCAAGTTTTCAACAGTATCACTGCACTGAAGCTGAGTATCATCGGCATAAAAATGAAAGTTGAAGACAATTGGCCTTTCCGCAAACATTTATCATTACATCAAGAGCTTTCTTAGCAATAGATCCATTCAAGTAAAGGTAGAAAATAACTACTCAGATCCCAGATATCTTGACATGGGCTTACCACAAGCTCCGTTATAGCACCAGTTCTATTTAATATCCTGTTATATGTTCTTTCTAAACATTTGTCTCAGAACGTTGTCTTAGTACAATATGCAGATGTCATATGCATGTGGATGAATGTTACCATGAAACAAAACACAACGAAAAGGTCTTTAAACTATATTTAAAAATTATACCGAAAAGACCTTGATAATTTAAATAAGTACATAATTGAAAATGGCCTAAAGTTATATACAGAAAAAACGCATATGATGCTTTTTAACAATGGTGGCAATCCAGAAAACTTGCCTGCGTTCACAATTGAAAATGAGATAATTGAATATAAACAATTAATAAAGTTTTTAGGTGTTTTTCTTTCCTCAAAGTTAAATTGGAATGCCCATATTCAATATATCTTAACTAAAGGCAGAAAATGCTTAAATCTGCTTAAAGTTGTACGAAAGCAGTATTGGGGGACAAGACATTACAGTTCTGAAACATCTATTTACTTATTTAATTAGATCTAAATTATCGTATGGACAAGAAGTTTATTTTAGTGTACCTAAATACTTATTAAAGAAGCTTCAAAGTGTAGACTGTAAGGCGTACAGACTCGCTCTAGGTGTGCCATTTCATGCCTCAGCACTTGATACATATAAAGAAATTGGAATGTTACCACTTGATGAGTACCGACAACTTGTACGTGCCAAATATATTCTTAGAAGTTCAACATCTGAAAACTTTGCTTCAGAAGAAATAAAAATAAGGTCTGAAACAGCTTTTCCCCAAAGAGCCCGAAACATAAGCTCTTTGATGACTATAAGTACCTACACATCAGATCTTTATGAGCGTTCTGACATTTTAAACTATGATGTAGACCCACAAAGGGCAATTCCAGTTTGTCCTGTTTGGGAAATGAAGCAAGCTCACTTTGATGTTGATTATATCAACATGAAAAAGAATGAGAATCCAAATATAATGGCAGTTAATGTTCATTCACATATACAACAAAATTACTGTCATTGTCTTAAAATTTATACAGTTGGCTCACTTTTAGACAACCATCAAGCAGGTTCAGCATTTGTCATTCCGGCACTAAAAATAGAAAAGTCCTATCATGTTGGTAAAAATCGATCTGTTTTTGCAGCTGAACTGATCGCTATTCTCATGGCTTTGAATTTCATTTTAGATCATCCATACTCTTTCTTTCATATATTACTTTGTGTGGATTCAAAATCAGTTTTATGCCTTAAAGTCTATAACTTATAAGCAATCAGCTAAACTTATACTTGACGTCAAATACTTCATAAATCTTCTGTGTTTAAGAGGAATTCATGTCTCTTTTTGCTGGATTCCTTCACATATAGGATTATTTTCTAATGAGTGGGCTGATCGGGCTGCAAAGAAAGGTGCACGTAATGAAAAGGGGTCTATAGTACTGCATGTCCCTCTGTCCATTGCAGAGGGTTATCGGTTGTTAGAAGAAGCATCCTTTAAAAAAAATAGAGAAAAGTATCAGCAAAACAATCGGCTTTCACATTCAACTCTGAGTGTGAATAGTGTAGTTGAATACATTGAAGACTTAGAGATTCATACAAATGCTGGTAAAGAAAGACAACTCAAGGCATTATTTTTCAGGATAAGATTAAATGTATTCACAACAAAATTCAGCAAGGATGTTAAATGCTTATGATGTGAATATATTTTAAATACTCATATCATACTTGAATGTGAGAAGTTAAAACTTCATCTCCCCGCCTTTTCTGAGAATTCCATTGAAGAAATTGTGAACAAAGTTAACAATTGACATTGCTAAGGGTTTATTGTTAAGTCCTAAAGGGCATTTATTGTAGTTAATGTAGTTATTTTTGGAATTTCAATTTTTTTTTAATTTCTATTCGTGATTTGTTCATGTTAAGAATACTATTTCCTTTGTTATTACTATTTATTACACACACGAGCGCGTATGCATGCAGGGACGCACACACACACGCACTCACACACAAAGAGTAGATCTCTCTCTCTCTCTCTCTTCTCTCTCGCTCTCTCTCTCTCTCTCTCTCTCTCTCTTCTTTCTCTCTCCTCATTGAAGTTCGAGTTCGAGCTCGAGTTCGAGTTCTCTCTCTCTCTTTCTCTATCTCACATATTCAGTCTCCTATTTTAGGATCGTCTTGTATCACTTTAAGTGGAAAGACGTTTAAATTGAAGATTTACTTACACACACACACACACAAACAATCACACACACACACACACCACACACACACACACCGCGTCGCGCGCACATAGCCTAGTGGTTAGAACATTGCGCTCGCAATCTGACGACCCGGGTTCGATTCCCGTTCAAGGGAATATTTTACTCTTGAGTTAACATCAGTGCAGACTCCACTCTCCCCCAAAAGTCCTTCGGATGAGACTATAAACCGAGGTCCCGTGTGCGAACGCACGCAGAACATCTTGCGCACACATTAAAACCCGTTCCGCTTTTCGGAAGAGTAGGCCATTGTGTGCCGGTGGGACCGGATGACAAAATTTACAAAATTGCATACACACGGGGACTGGATGCGAAAAAGCATACAAGTGCTTATTCCATTATCCTCGATATAAAAGAATAAAATAAATAAATAAATAAATAAACACACCACACACACACACACACACATACACACACACACACACACACACACACACACACACCACCACCAGTGTCATATTACCTGCAAATCAGAAACAGTGTAGGACAAATCAATCACCCGACCCTCACATTCAAAAAAGGCAATTTAGCCAATGGAAATCGTATTCCACAGATAAGGAAAACAAAATAGTGTTACATTGAAAAGGTATATCGATTAGCTGCAGTTTTCTTTTTTTCTGCTGTCCCAAGCAAGGAAGATCAATTTTGCAAGTGATTTTAGAAATTCGTCATCTTTGATCATGCTAACTATATCTCTAATTCTTGAGATTTCTTCATTAAGTATGAGGCATTTCTGACGGATGTCATCCTACGAATTACAATCAAACAAAAAATGCATTTCATCTTCAGTCTGCGCGCCACACATGGGGCATGGGGACTGGGAAAACCATGTTTTGCAGGCATTTAGGCCTAAAGTTCTTAATCTGAATCGAGCAAGATTACTCCTATGCCATTTCTGTGTTACAACTGTAACATACTTTTCTGTTTGAAAAACACTTTAAAAAGGAAGAGTACCAGTTATACTTTTCTGATTCTTCTATGCAAGTATGCCACTCTTGTTTGTAGGAAGCTATCATTCTGTCTTTAAATTCCCACAAAAATCCTTGCTCAAATTCAACTCCCGGGCACATCCACACAATACCAAATACCATGCGTTGTTAGTAATTGCTTAACAAAAAATGCCCAGTTCTGTTTCCCTGTTTCTAGTTGAATCAACAGCATCTCATACGCTTGTCTGCACATCTTGACATAGGAAGTTGAGTTAATTTTAACCAATACTTAATACACTTCACTTGTGATCTTATAAATAGAGGGTAGAGGCCAGTTTCACCATACAACATTTTGTTAGACGAGTGTAATGTTACTGAAAGGAATCGTTTCATTGCATAGGTGTGCACTTTTTCCATTTCATTATTAACAAATAATCCCGAAATATCTGCTCCATACATTAGCATAGACTCAATTTGAGAATCAAAAAGCTTCCAGAAAATTAAAAAATCAGTGCAGTTTAGTTTTTTAAAGACCGTAGAATTTCCATAGTTCCATATTTCCCTTTTTGGCAACTTTCACTCCATGCATTTTTAAAACTTAATTTGTTGTGAAGGTAAGACCTAAATATTTATAAAAGTGTGTTACTTTAATTTCAGTATTACCATAAAACCACTTCTCTCCCACTTTTGAAAACCATTACATTTATCTTTTTCTAAGTTAACAGACAGATTCAACCTATCAGCTTCATATTTTAAAGAATTTAACTGGTTTTGTAACCCTAAAATAGTATTTGACTACAGTATAATGTCATCTGCGAATAGTAACATGAATACTTCTACACCTCCTGGGATTATATGCCATGTCTTCCTTTTGTGGTTAATTCTAATAGCTAACTCCTTAATAAAGAACGAGAACAGCAGGGGACTAAGAAGACGTCCTTGCTTAACTCCCCTGGGGCATTCAAAAACATCTGAATACATATACTTGTCACGCACACATGCTATCACAGACTCGTACACACCTTTCAGTGACATATACATTTTGCCATTTACTCCATTAAAGCGTAATATATTCTACAGGACATTTCTATCAATTGAGTCAAATGCTTTGCGAAAGTCGACAAATACATACAGTTTTGTATTTTTATGACGATATTTTTGGACTAAAGCATATAATGTAAAAATGTGATCTATTTACTATAACCCCATCGAAATCCTGCTTGTTCTTCTATTATCTTTTCTTCCTTCTCTGCCCATTTTGTAAGCTGTCTATTCAGTATAATATGTGTATAAACTTTACCTATAATACTTGTAAGTGCAATGCCTCGATAATTATCTGGGTTATTAACATCTCCCTTTTTATGTATAGGAAGTATTACAGATTTGGCCCAGTCTAAGGGGAAAGTACCACTTTGAAACAAATGATTAAACAAAACAACTAAAAAATTCACCACTATTTCGTCAGAATGTTTTCACATTTCACCTAGAACTTTGTCAGGTCCAGCACTTTTGCGATTTCTAAGTCTTTTGATGCTGTCAGTTACTTCCCTTTTATCAATTGGTTCATCAGATAACGACTCCTCACTTTCAGTTGGTTCTAAGTCAGAATCAGGCTCACTTTCTGCCGTTACGCCAAAGCGTTGAAAGACAGCATGGAAATGATCAAACCACTGATTTAAAGTTATTTCATTGTAAATAGTGGTTCTTCTGTTTACTGTCCTGTTTACTGTACTGTCTTGAGTCATTTATAGAATCTTTAAGCTTTTTTATTTTTGTCTCTGCGAATTCATGTTTCTTTTGCCTTTTTACTTTTACATATTCAGATCGTTCTCTCACATAATTCTCTTCCTATTTTCTGTTTTAGTTATTTGAAAGTTTTTCAACAGTCTTTTCACAGCTTTTTTCTTTTGTTCCCATTCATAGTCAACCCACACATCAACATGTTTGTTTCTCTAACCATACACGCAGCTGCACTATACATTGCTTGAACAAAGGTACAGAGACTTTCATTAACATCCACAGTTATAAGTTCATAAGCTTTATGGAGACTGTCTCTAAAACCTTCTGAGTTCTGTTCATTCTCAACTCTTGTACATTTTCTTCTGACCACACTTCTCTTTCTTCAGTGCCAGAGTCACAGCTTTCTGTGGGTTTAGAGCTTCCATTTTGCCATGTCATTTCCACTGGTAAATGCCAGGAAACAAGACAATCACTTCCATATCACAGTTCTGTGAAAAACTACTTGGAACAAGAAAATAATAATAATAATAATAATAAATGGAACTTATATAGCGCTATATCTTGCAGAGACAAACCAAAACGCATGCATTCAACCTCATCTTACACAGTCATGCAATCAATGATAAATATTCAATAGTTTAAACAAACATATTACAAAAATGGTGCGCTGCAGACAAAATCTATGAAATAAAATTTCAATAGGCAAATGTTTTTCAAAAGCACACTCACACAGGTCACACTGCAACCATGCGGTGACACAAAAGTATATTCTCCCTCCCTGTCTCCATTGCAAAATCCATTCATAATATCAAGATCAAACATGAAACAAAAACCCAACATAGACTTTGTAAAATTATTCACTGTATTATCTTTGGAGTCTCTGGAAGCACCTGTTTCAAAATACAGACAGAGAAAGAGAGACGGAGAATAAGAGACAGAAAGAGAGAGAGACAGACAGACAGACAGACAGACAGATAGACGGACAGACAGTTAGACATTCTTTCTCTATTCTTTTGTTCTTTTATATCGAGGGTAATGGAATAAGCACTATGGGCTTTTTTACATCCAGTCCCCGTATATCTGCGGTTTTGTAAATGCTGTCATCTACTCCTACCGGCACATAATGGCCTACTCTTACAAAAAGCGAAACAGGATTTAACGTGTGCGCAAGATGTTCTGCGTGCGTTCGCACACGGGGCCTCAGTTTATAGTATCGTCCGAAGGACTGTTGGGGAGATTGAAGTCGGCACTGATGTTAACTCCAGACAAGGAGACTCAGAGATTCAAAGAGAGAGAAAGAGAGTGACAGAGAGAGAGAGAGAGAGAGAAAAGAGAGAGAGAGAGAGAGAGAGAGAGAGAGAGTCAGAGACAGAGAGACAGAGACAGACAAACAGGCAGAGAGAGAGAGAAAGAAAGAGAGAGAGAAAGAGAGAGAGAGAGAGAGAGAGAGAGAGAAAAGAGAGAGAGAGAGAGAAAGAGATATGCAGACACAGACAGACAGACAGGCTCAGAGAGAGACAGACAGACAGGCAAACACAGACAGACAGACAGACAGACAGAAAGACAAGCTCAGAGAGAGACAGACAGACAGGCAAACACAGACAGACAGACATAATAGAGAGACACACAGACAGACATACAGACTCAGAGAGAGAGAGAGACATACAGACAGAAAGACAGACAGGCAGACAGACATACAGACACACAGACACATAGACATACAAACTCACAGAGAGAGACAGACAGACAGACAGAGACAGATACAAACAAACAGAGACAGACAGGCAGACAGACAGAGACAAACAGATACACACAGAGAGAAACAGAGTGGAATCAAATCAAATCAAATTCTTTTATTTTAGAGAGAGATGGGGGACAAAGAGACAGAGAGAGAGACAGACAGAGACAGACAGAGACAGACAGAGACAGAGAGAGGGGGGGGGGATAGAGACAGAGAGAGCGCGCGCGCGGGTGCGTGCGTGCGTGTGTGTGTGTGTGTGTGTGTGTGTGTGTGTGTGTGTGTGTGTGTGTGTGTGTGTGTGTGTGTGTGTGTGTGTGTGTGTGTGTGTGTGTGTGTGTGTGTACGTGTGTGTGCGCGCGTTTGTATGTGTGTGTGCATTTTTGTTTGAGAATATTAGTGCGTGTGTGTGCACGGGTGGGAATGCCTGCACGGGCGCGAGCGTGTAGGTAGACATGCCTCTACATTAATGCATTTTGGAAAGACGTGTTTCACTCATATGAAACATTTTGCAGACAAGCGGTTCCGAAGGCTAAACAACAGTTAATGGCAGAACCAATTGTTCACAATGAAAAATTCAAAGTGGGAGACTAATGCATATATCATGAAAAGTGGGCACAAAACAAATTACTTTTGGTTAAACACTTAATAATAATAATAATAATAATAAATGGAACTTATATAGCGCTATATCTTGCAAAGACAAATCAAAGCGCATGCATTCAACCTAATCTTACACAGTCATGCAATCAATGATAAATAATCAATAGTTTAAACAAACAGATATTTACAAACATGGTGCGCTGCAGACAAAATCTATAAAATAAAATGTCAATAGTCAAATGTTTTTCAAAAGCACACACACACATTCACACAGGTCGTATACTTTAGCAGGGTGATAGGACATGGGTTAGTGAAGGTGGGATAGCTCTGATATGAAACAGGAGGGGGGAAATCTTAGGTTTGAAATATATATGTCTTGAGGCTGGATTTAAAAGTGTCATAACTAGGCTTCTGGCGAAGAGAGAGAGGGAGCTCATTCCAGGTCGATGGACCCGAAATAGAGAAAGAGTGGCGGCCAACAGTGGATTGGTTGAATCTAGGTATTCGTCAGTCAGCATTGGTGGCAGAACGATCACAAACCTCCGCTTCGCAGATGACATTGATGGAATAGCAGGATCAGAAAAAGAGCTTGCCAGCCTAACAGAACACTTGGATAAGGCCTCCAAAACATACGGCATGGAAATCAGTGCAGAGAAGACCAAACTGATGACTAATAACACCAACGGCATTAGCACTGATATCAGGGTTAATGACCAGAAGCTGGAAACAGTTTCAAAGCTTCAAGTACCTGGGAGCCATTGTATCCGACCAGGGATCCAAGCCAGAAGTAGTATGCAGGACTGCACAGACAATAACAGCTTTGTCAAAACTAAACACCATCTGGAGAGATAAGAATATCTCACTTATCTCCAAGATCAGACTAATGCGCTCCCTTGTCATATCCATATTTCTGTATGCCTGTGAATCATGGACCCTGACTGCAGATTTGGAGAGAAGAGTACAGGCAGTGGAGATGAGATGCTTTCGGAGACTCCTTGGCATCTCCTACAAAGACCACATAAGCAACGAAAGCGTGCATAACAGAATCCACAAACCATTGGACCCTATGAGAACCTTCTAACGATCGTGAAAAAGCGTAAACTTAAGTGGTATGGGCATGTCACAAGATCCCAAGGAATTACAAAGACAGTTTTGCAAGGCACTGTCCAAGGAGGAAGAAGAAGAGGCAGACCAAGGAAGAGCTGGGAGGATAACATCAGTGAATGGAGAGGCCTAGAACTCAACAAAACCCTGAGAAAGGCAGAACAGAGAGAGGAATGGAGGGAACTGGTTGCTGAGTCTTTGAGGGTGCCCCCACGGTCGTCAGACTACGGGACAGATAGATAGATAGATAGATAGATAGATAGATAGATAGATAGATAGATAGATAGATAGATAGATAGATAGATAGATAGATAGATAGATAGATAGATAGATAGGTATTCGTAGGCACAAGGTATCTGCAGCAGAGCGGAGGGAACGTGAAGGAGTGTACAGGTGAAGACATTCACAGAGGTAGGAGGGTGCAGTTTTGTGGAGACATTTGTAACAGAGGGTACTGATCTTATAATTTACTCTCTGTTGCACAGGCAGCCAGTGGAGAGATCGCAAGAGAGGGGTAATGTGCTCAGATTTTTTTCTTTCTGAGAACTAGTCGAGCTGCGGAGTTTTGTATACGTTGAAGGGAGTGGATAGCTGATGCTGGCAGACCATACAAAAGAGAATTGCAATAGTTCAGACATGAAAGAATGAGAGAAGTGACAAGTTTGGCTGTTGCATCGGTGGACAGGTACTTTCGAACAGCACTAATACGCCGTAATTGATAGTAGCACGACTGACAGGTCTGGGTGATGAATTTTTGCATAGAGAGTGTGTTGTCGATAACAACACCTAGATACTTGCTGAGTTCTATTCAAGCTGTCGTAATGGAAGAGAGTTTGTGTCCCTACGAGCATAGCTTCAGTTTTATCTGCATTTAGCTGTAATTTGTTCTGTGTCATCTAGTTATGAATATCTTCAAAGCAGTGGGCCATATTTGTCAGGAGAGAAGGCAGATTTTCAGGAGTAACACTGCTTTGAGAGTCATCTGCGTAAAAATGATGGTTGATTTGATGACGGTTTATTATATGTGACAGTGGTGCAGTGTAAAGAGTGAAAAGAACAGGGCCAAGAACTGAGCCCTGTGGGACTCCGCATTTCAGTTTGGCAGGTATTGATTGCATCTTGTTTACTGCAACTGTCTGGAATTGGTCAGTAAGGTATGAATTAAACCAGGTGAGGGCTGTACCAGTAACACCGAACGTTTTTGAAGACGGGAGAGAAGAATTGAGTGGTCTATAGTATCAAAGCCTGCTGATAAGTCGAGTAGAGTGAGAAGGGAGGTTTTCCCTGAGTCAGAAGCGAGTAGAAGCGTGTTTAAAGTGTGTACTAGGGTGGTTTCAGTGCTGTGGTTGACGCGATAGGCAGACTGAAACTCAGGAAGAAGATTGTTGTAGAGAAGGTGGTTGTTGAGCTGTTTGATAACTACTTTTTCAAGGACTTTAGAAATAAAAGGTAGATTGGAAACAGGTCTATATGTTAAGGTCAGAATGTTAAGGTCAAGGTCATGCTTTTTGAGTAGAGGTGTGACTATAGCAGTTTTGAGAGCTGATGGAACATTTCCTGAAACAAGAGATGAGTTTACTATTTTCGTGATAGCGGATATGAGTTGTGGAAGGCACTGTGAAAAGAGAAGCAGGTATGGGATCAAGATCACATGATTTTATAGTCATTTCTTCCAGAATTGTCATTCTTTCTCACTTGTCGGATGAAAGAAAAGGAGAGGAGTGCCAGAGAATTGGGGATCAGGAAGTGCAGGCTGAAAAGGAGTCTGATCCAATTTGGAGCGAATGTTATGGACTTTTTCAGAAAAGAATGCAGAAAATATAGAAGGAAGTTCAGAGTGGTTGTGGATGGAAGGCAGAGGGCTTGCCTTCTCAGATCCAAGAAGAGTAGATGTAAGGGAAAAGAGAGAACTTGAGAAGAGTAATACTTTGTTTTTTCTGAAAGAATTAAAGATTTTACTTTGTTTACTTGTTTTTGAAAGAGCTGCTAATTAATTTCCGTTTTTGATTTTCGCCACTGCCGCTCTAGTTGCCTGCGTTTGCGCTTTGCGACCAGGATGTCATGGGTGTACCATGGCGCACGTGGCCTATCAGGCAGGAGACGGTCAGTTGGAGGTGCATGCTCATCAAGCAGTTGGCTGAGAACATCATTGTAGTGTTTACAGGGGTTATTGTTGTCAGAGGTTTGTGATAGGCGTTCAGCAGCTTGTGAAGAGAAAGTTTGAATATCTATGGGCTTCAGGTTGCAACGGGTGACATACTTTTTCTTTCTGATAGGCTTTGCAATGTTTAGAGAGTAAAGAACAGCGGAATGACCAGGAAGTAGTTCATCAGTGATAGATACAGATGTGATCAGATCTTGGGAAACATCAGTAATTAGCCAGTCTAAATTATGTCCTGATCTGTGTGTTGCTTCGTTTACCAGCTGAGAAAGAGAGTGGTTTGACAAAGAAAGAGAAAGACGTTTGACATCAGAAGAAGACTGGTTATCAAAGTGTAAGTTAAAGTCACTGAGAATGATAAGCTTTCTGGGAGAGAGGCTGTAGTGATCCAGGAGTGACTAAAACTCTTGATGGAAAATGGAAGATGTCAGATTATTCTCACGGTTTGGAGGTGGACGGTAAAGACAGCAGAAAGTAATAGAGTGGCCAGGTGTGTTGAAGTTGAGTTCACAGACTTCGAAAGATTCAGGTGAGAAAGGAAGGGAGTGACAGAAAGAAAGAGCAGATTCGAGTGTATCTTTATAAACGATGGCAATGCCACCTCCATGGGAGGGTCGTGGAAGAGAAAGAGTTTATAACCAGGTGGTGTCAGTTGTTTTATTTTCGGTTCATGACCGTGTGGTTTTAACCATTTTTCTGTAAGAAATGTTAGATCAATGTTCTTTTCAGAGATGAAATCAGAAATGAGATCAGCTTTACCTTCTGGGCAGACAGATTGCACGTTGAACAAGCACATGTGAAGGATGTTAGAAGGAGGCAGAGAGGTTGATGATAACTGTGGTGAATTAGGATAACTGTCAGTGGAAGAGGATGAAGGCGATGGTAAAGATGTGGAGAGTGGAAGAGCAGACAAAAGTTTGGATTGAGAGTCAGGTGTAGAAGCTGGTGAAAGAACTGGGGAAGTTTGGGGGTTTACAGTTTCATACACACCATATACACATTATCAGAACATGTTTTATCAAAGTCATAAACACAGGAAGAAGCAGGTGGATCAGAAGGAAGCAAAGCAGTGTTGTCCTTGGTTACGGTGGTAGCGGTAGTGACGTCAGAAATGAGGATGGAGACAGATGTAGGGGGCCGCAGGCGATGATGTCTGCCAGCACAGGTACCTCATCTAGTTTTGCGGCGGTTGATTCCTAAGGTTGAAATGTGTTGTTTAAGTCTGTGTGGTATGTTGTAAAACCCATGTGAGAGCAAAGCTCTCATGTCTTCGGCAGTTAGTGTCATATGGAAGGAGGAGCACTGGGTAGTTGTGGTGGGGGAGATCTGAGTTCGTGTTTCACGTGCAATTTTTCACACGGCAGCAGGGTTACAGTAAAATGGATCACAAGGACCAGCAATGTCAGTTGAACACAAATGATACAGTCAGTTGAATCTTCAAAAATTTACCAGAAAATGAAAATTATAAATTAAAGTAATTCGAAATGCAAATGATATTAAGGAAAACCAATCTGACTAGTCAATGCACGGTGGAATAAAAAAAAAACACGTAGATATCAAATTTGTTTTGCTGAAAGATTTGCTTGCTGCAAGATAATGGTGATTTTTTAACTCATGAGAACTGATCAAACAAATTAGGTACTAACATTAACTTTTTGCATTATGTTAGCTGTGTGCGATGATCCCCAACACTGCGAGAATGAAAAATATAAACTTGATGACAACTTTAGTAAGGAAAGGACCAATGCTCTAGAGATTATATCAAAAGCTGGTAAAGGATCCCGTATTTATTATGATGAAATGATTAGTAAAATAGAAATTCCCGACATTAAGTCTTTCATGAATTGGGAATGACAGCTTAACATTCCAATAGACTGGCACGGAGTATTAAAACGACAAATAAAATTAAAGAAATTAAATTGAAATGGTTTCAAATACAGATTTGTTATAGAATATTAGTCACGAACAAAATATGAAAGAACATGAAAGTTAGAGATAATGACATTTGCAATTTTTGTGGCAAGGAAAAAGACACAATAAACCATTTTTTATGGGAGTGTCAGTATGTATAGAATTTCTGGAAAGAACTTGAAGTGACTTTAAAACACAACTGCTATCATTGCGAGAGACTGGACCTTAATGTGGAAATAGTACTTTTTGGCACTGATGCAATTACAAAAACTGATGAAGTGTTCGACTTAATGATACTGTTAGCAAAGTTCTATGTTTACAAATTTAATGTCGGATTGGTAAAACAAAACCTAATGTTGGTAATTTTCTAAATGAACTAAAATACAAATATGAAATGGAAAAGCTGGAGCACTGCAAGCAAATGCAGTTTACTCATTTTCAGAAAAAATTGTTCCACTACATAAAATTAGTAGAAAGTTGAGTACCATTTCAAAATATTAGTAAAATTCTATATGTAATCTATAAATCTTGTCTTGACCACGAAAATTACGATTGATTCTTTTTGTACTTTTTGTAGCTAGTAGCCTTGTACGCCTGTAAAATGGAAATGATGTAATGTTGTCTGCATGAAAAGTTAATTTGTTTTTTTGAACTGTATATGAGTGCCAATAAAAAAGATTATAAAAAAGACATGCCTCTATGTGTGTGTGTGTGTGTGTGTGTGTGTGCGTGCGTGCGTGCGTGGTCGTGCGTGCGTGCGTGCGTGCGTGCGTGTGTGTGTGTGTGTGTGTGTGTGTGTGTGTGTGTGTGTGTGTGTGTGTGTGTGTGTGGTTGTGTGTGTGTGGTTGTGTGTGTGGTTGTATGTGTGCGCATGCCTGCGCGAGTGTGTGTGTGCGTGCATGCGTGCATGCATGCATGCATGCATGTGTGAACAAAATCTCTTCTTGACATTTGAAGACATTTTGAACTGAATCTGACAGATGTCACAAACATTATTCCGAACAATTCAAAGCTAACAAACATTATTCCAAACAGTTCAATGCTAACAAACATTCTTCCAAATAGTTCAAAGCTAGCAAGCATCATTCCGAACAGTTCAAAACTAACAAACATTATTCCAAACAGTTCACAGCTAAATTTGGCAACATGGAACAAGCTAAACTTGCAATCATGAAACTAGCTAAATTTGGCAACATGAAACAAGCTAAACTTGCAATCATGAAACTAGCTAAATTTGGCAACATGAAACAAGCTAAACTTGCAATCATGAAACTAGCTAAATTTGGCAACATGAAACAAGCTAAACTTGCAAACATGAAACTAGCTAAACTTGCAAACATGAAACTAGCCATCCCGACTGCCAAAGTGGACTGGGAATGAGGTAGACACATGCTGACAAGTGGTGAAGAGGCGACTGAATTTCTCTGCCTCTGAAATTGTTAAGTGTTTGAATTCAGTTGGCAAAAATCCAGTAGTTATTATTTCTTCTTCGTCGTCGTCGTCGTCGAACGCTCAGAGAGCCACTATTGTTGCCTGTCATATGAGCGAAAATGCGTTGTACTGCCGTTAAGCACCTGACAAGTCAGGCCCAGCGCATCTGACTGGCTTTTTCGTTATTTGATGCCAGACATACCTACTCCAGGCAAAGGGAGTGAGGGTTAGCTGAAGGAATGGTTTCTGCTGTGGTTTCAGGTTCAAAGATTTCATGAAAGATTGTCCCACGGGCTTCTTGAAGAAAGAGGTAGGCTAATGTCTGTCTGTACGACTGTCTGTCTGTCAGTTCGTCTGTCTGTTTACATATATGTATGTATGTATACATCAGTCTATCTATTCTGTGTGTGCGTGCGTGCGTTTATGTGTGTATGTGTAATTATGTATATACGTACGCACATGCGTACGTACGGACGGACGGACGTAAGTACGTATGTCTGTCTATATCTGTCTATCTAATTATGTATGTATGTATGTATGTATGTATGTATGTACGTATGCATGTATGTATGTATGTATGTATGTATGTATGTATGTATGTATGTATGTATGTATGTATGTATGTATGTATGTATGCCTATCTGTCTGTCAGCCTTTCTGTCTGTCTGACTGCTTCTTTAAAACTTTTTTCATTCAGAATATTTATGACGGCAAAAATGTTGCACTATCACAATCGCAAGGTACAACACACGAAATCAAGAAGATAGTTTGTCAGACTGTTTATCTGTGTGTGTGTGTGTGTGTGTGTGTGTGTGTGTGTGTGTGTGTGTGTGGTGTGTGTGTGTTTTTGTGTTTGTGTGTGTGTGTCTGTGTTTGTGTGTGTGTGTGTGTCTGTCTGTGTGCGAATCTTGCACACACACACACACACACACACACACACACACTCACAAACACATACACACATATACATATAATCTCTCTCTGTCTCTCTGTCTGTCTGTCTCTGTCTGTCTGTCTCTCTCTCTCTCTCTCTCTCTCTCTCTCTCTCTCTTCGGAAGAGTAGGCCATTGTGTGCCGGTGGGAACGGATGACAAAGTTTACAAAACTGCATACACACGGGGACTGGATAAAATAAAAGCACATGAGTGCTTATTCCATTTTCCTCAAAAAGAAAAAGAAAAAAGAAAATAAAAAGAATCACTCACACACTCCCCACCACCACCACCACCACCCCGCCACCACCACCACCCCCAACCCCCACCACCCGCACCACCCTCACCACCCTCACCACCCACCGCACGCATGTACGGAGAGAGATTTATCAGCTTCCTCACGATAAGTCCTAAATGATGGCAAAGAGACCGGAAGAGAGAGAGAGAGAGAGAGAGAGAGAGAGAGAGGAGAAGAGAGAGAGAGGAGAGAGAGAGAGAGAGAGAGAGAGAGGGGGGGGGGGGGGGGTCAGTGGTGCTGGCATTTCCTGATGAAGGTCACAGACTGCCTCCCTGTCCTCTGCCTGCCTTTGAACTGCCAGACTGCGAGGAGGGGGGAGGGGGGGGATGAAAGGAAAGAGAGAGAAAGGGAGAGAGAGAGAGAGAGAGAGATAGTCACATAGAGAGAGAGGGGAAGGGAGGGGATGAAAGGAAAGAGAGAGAGGGGGGGGGAGGGGATGAAAGGAAAGAGAGAGAGGGGGGGAGGGAGGGGATGAAAGGAAAGAGAGAGAGAGGAGGGGGGGAGGGAGGGGATGAAAGGAAAGAGAGAGAGAGTAGAGAGAGACAGTCACATAGAGAGAGAGGGGGGGGAGGGAGGGGATGAAAGGAAAGAGAGAGAGAGAGACAGTCACATAGAGAGAGAGGGGGGAGGGGGGGATGAAAGGAAAGAGAGAGAGAGAGACAGTCACATAGAGAGAGAGGGGGGGGGAGGGAGGGGATGAAAGGAAAGAGAGAGAGAGAGAGGGGGGGGAGGGGATGAAAGGAAAGAGAGAGAGAGAGACAGTCACATAGAGAGAGAGGGGGGGGAGGGAGGGGATGAAAGGAAAGAGAGAGAGAGAGAGGGGGGGGAGGGGATGAAAGGAAAGAGAGAGAGAGACATCACATACAGAGAGGGGGGGGGGGGGAGGATGGAGAGAGATCTTATTTAACTTATTAGCTGATATCTCTCTCTCCGATGGATCGGTGGTCTAGAGGTAACGCGCCTGTCTAGAAAGCGAAAAGTCCGGGTCTGAAGTGTGCGGCGGTTCGTACCCCGTTTGGACCGGAAATTTTCCCCCATCCATTAGACCATGAGTGGTGGTCTGGGCGCTAGTCTTTCGGATGAGACGATAAACCGAGGTCCCGTGTGTTACACGTAATTATTTAGCGCACGTAAAAAAACCCACGGCAACAAGAGAGTTGTCCCTGGCAAAATTCTTAGAAAAAAGCCACTCTGATAGGGAAACAAATACAGCTGCAGAAAAAAAAAAAAAAGGGTGAAAGGGTGGCGCAGCGCTAAGTGGCGACGCGTTCTCCCGCTCTCCCCGGGGAGAGCAGCCCGAATTTCACGGAGAGAAATCTGCCGTGACTTAAAGTGGTATGAAATAAAATCTGAGCGCTTTGATTTGTTACTTTACAAGATTCAGCGCTATATAAATTCCATACATTATTATTATTATTATTATTCTCTCTCTCTCTCTCTCTCCCTCCTCTCTCTCTCTTTCTCCTCTCTCTCTCCTCTCTCTCTCCTCTCTCTCTCTCTCTCTCTCTCGCACACACACACATACACACACATACACATACACACCTTCGGATGAGACTATAAACCGAGGCCCCGTGTGCGAACGCACGCAGAACATCTTGCGCACACGTTAAATCCTGTTCCGCTTTTCGTAAGAGTAGGCCATTGTGGGCCGGTGGGAACAGATGACAGAATTTACAAAACCGCATACACACGGGGACTGGATGTAAAAAAGCACATAAGTGCTTATTCCATTATCTTCGATATAAAAGAATAAAATAAAATAAATAAACACACACATACACACACACACACATACACACATACACATACACACACATACACACACACACTTTTCTCTCTCTCTCTCTCTCTCTCTCTCCTCTCTTCTCTCTCTCTCTCTCTCTCTCTCTCTCTCTCTCTCTCTCTCTCTCTCTCTCTCTCTCTCTCCTCTCTCCCTAGAGGCTTAACACGGAAAAGCGACATTTTAATATTGTTGTTCTTGTTGTTGTGGAAAATCGACTGTTGAATATAGTTGTTGTTGTTGTGGAAAATCGACATTTTACTATTGTGGTGGTGGTGGTGGTGGTGGTGAAAATCGACATTTTAAATTAGCTGTTTTTGTTGTCGTTGTTGCTGTTGTTGTTGTTCTTGTCGGTGTTGTTGCTGTCGTTGTTGTTCTTGTCGTTGCTGTTCTAGTTGTTTTTCATGTTTACACAAGTCTATGAACGTAACCTGAAGTGGGATTTCAACTTGCTGGTAACACGATAACCAAAAAGAGGAAATGTTTTACAAGTGTGAAGAGTAAGAAGAAGAAGAAGAAGAACAACAACAACAAGAACAAGAAATAACAATAATGTTGATAAGAAAAGAAATAAAAATTATAGATAGATAGACAGATATAGATAGATAGACAGATAGATAGATAGACAGATAGATAGATAGATAGATAGATAGATAGATAGATAGATAGATAGATAGATAGATAGTTAGATAGATAACAAGATAGATAGATAGATAGATAGATAGATAGATAGATAGATAGATAGATAGATAGATAGATAGATAGATAGATAGATAGATAGATAGATAGATAGATAGATAAGATAGATAGATACATACATACATACAGATAGATAGATAGATACATACATACATACATACATACATACATACATACATACATACATACATACATACATACATACATACATACATACATACATACAACGGAAAGGAAAAAATAATATATTTCTGTCAATGTATAAAAATGATGGGGGAACATAAACAGCCTCTCACCAGTGAAATATGACCACCAGGTGCAACATTAACAACAACAACAACAAGAACAACAACAACAACAAAATGTCCTTGCTAATGTGGAAAAACTTGTCAGAATATCAAAGATCAGGATGTCGTGGGAGTGTGGAAATGAGCACAGATTAAAAGACTGCATGATGGGAAGCCATGGTGCCTTCAGCTACACCTAATTAGCGTTAGGGGGGGATGGGGGGGAGGGGGGGGGGAACAGCCTGGTGGTCAGAGTGATGCGCTCGTGATCTGTTCCAATCTCCTTCACGGGGATATTTCCTCTGCAGTTAACATCAGTGCCGACTCCACTCTCCCCGAATGTCCTTCGGATGAGACTATAAACCGAGGTCCCGTGTGCGAACGCACGCAGAACATCTTGCGCACACGTTAAAAACCCGTTCCGGTTGGAGCAGAAGACAAAAATGACAAAACTGCAGACACACGGGGACTAGATGTAAGAAAACACATTATCCTCGCAATAAAAGAATAAATAAAGAATGGTGTGGTGTGGTGTGGTGCGGCATGGTGTGGTGTGGTGTGGTGTGGTGCGGCATGGTGTGGTGTGGTGTGGTGCGGTATGGTGTGGTGTGGTGTGGTATGGTGTGGTGCGATGTGGTGTGGTGTGGTGTGTTATGGTGTGGTGTGGTGTGGTGTGGAGTGGTGGGGTGTGGTGTGGTGCGGCATGGTGTGGTGTGGTGTGGTGTGGTGCGGTATGGGTGTGGTGTGGTGTGGTGTGGTGTGGTGCGATGTGGTGTGGTGTGGTGTGTTATGGTGTGGTGCGATGTGGTGTGGTGTGGTGTGTTATGGTGTGGTATGGTGTGGTGCGTTCTGGTGTGGTGGGATGGGTGGGTGGGGTGTGGTGGGGTGCGGTGTAGTGTGGTAGGGTAGGGTAAGGTAGATTGGGGTATGCTATGTATGCTATTCTGTGCTATGCTGTGCTATCTTATGCTATGCTGTGCTATCTTATGCTATGCTGTGCTATCTTATGCTATGCTGTGCTATCTTATGCTATGCTATGCTATGCTGTGCTATCTTATGCTATGCTATGCTATGCTGTGCTATCTTATGCTATGCTGTGCTATGCTGTGCTATCTTATGCTATGCTATGCTATGCTGTGCTATCTTATGCTATGCTATGCTATGCTGTGCTATCTTATGCTATGCTGTGCTATCTTATGCTATGCTGCGCTATCTTATGCTATGCTATGCTATGCTGTGCTATCTTATGCTATGCTATGCTGTGCTATCTTATGCTATGCTATGCTGTTCTGTGCTATGCTGTGCTATCTTATGCTATGCTATGCTGTGCTATCTTATGCTATGCTATGCTGTGCTGTGCTGTGCTATGCTATAGCACAGCATAGCATAGCATAAGATAGCACAGCATAGCATAGCATAGCATAAGATAGCACAGCATAGCACAGAACAGCATAGCATAGCATATCCCAATCTACCTTACCCTACCCTACCGCACCGCACCACACCACACCACACCATTCCTTATTTATTCTTTTATTTCGAGGATAATGGAATAAGCACTCATGTGTTTTCTCACTACGCTACGCTATGCTATTATATGCTATGCTATACTATGCTACGCTATGCTATGCTATGGTACCTGGTCGCTAAGACAAACAACACAGGTCATAGATGTTGTAGTGAAAGCAAGAGAATAGTTGAAAGAATTACTGGAAAACTGGCAAGTGAATGGAGCGGGGAGGCAGAAAATAAACAAGAGAGATGACAGGAAGGTTAGCAGAAAGACACAAACAAAGATGGAAATGAAAGGAGACATTTTCCAGCACAGAATTTCCAAAAGGTGAGGATGCTATTTATACTGAAATTTATACCCGATATACACTAAAAATACTATGTATACGCTACGGTATCCCCCCCACCCCACCCCCCACCCCCATGGGGATCTGTTAGCTGAACGTGTCTGGGTACATGGGAAAGAAGGCCAAGGGAACTGAGCAGACGACATGTTCTGTGACTGTCACTGATCCATGGCGTGGAAGAAGATGAACATTTTCCTTTGACTTGGATCCCTGTGATCAGTTGTAGCATGAGTATGACGCTGCCTGTACATCGCTCGTCTTCATCACAGTTTAGAGAAAAATAACATGTGGAACAAAATATCATATAGAAAAAAATAATTACAGAGAAAATGTCATGGAGAAAGAAATATGTAGAAAAAATATCATGTAGAAAAAAATATAGAAAAAAAGTCACAAAAA
>CM054167.1:36412499-36417499 GCA_028751875.1 Rapana venosa | reverse complement strand
GGTCTGGTCTGGTAGGGTAGGGTATGGTATGGTATGGTATGGTCTGGTATGGTATGTAGGTAGGGTAGGGTAGGGTAAAGTAGGGTAGGGTAGGGTAGGGTAAGGTAGGGTGTGGTATGGTATGGTATTGTATGGTATGGTACGGTTTGGTATGGTTTGGTATGGCATGGCATGGCATGGTATGGTACAGTATGGCATGGTATGGTATGGTATGGCATCGCATGGTATGGTATGGTATGGTACGGTATGGTATGGCATGGTATGGTATGGTATGGTACGGTATTGTATGGCATGGTATGGTATAACGATAACGATAACGAAATTTTATTTTCTGAGGGTAATAGAATAAGTACAAGACTTTTTTGCGTCCAGCCCTCGAAAAGAAGAAAGAAGGAAGGTAAACAGACAAAATATAAGCAAAGTGAATCATAACAATCACAATAAACATCACCACTATCATCATCGTTGTCATCACCTCTACCATCATCCCCTTCATCACCACCATCATCATAAACAAAATAATTATGATCACATATAAACTTTAAAACCAGCCGCCATGGCGCAGTGGTTAGCGCCTTGGGTTACGGACTGGAAGGTCGCGGGTTCGATTCCCATATGTCATAGGGATTTTTCGAACTCCGGCCGGCTCCTACCCAGAGTGAGTGTGATGTGGGCTCAGTGGGAAGACTGGGACCACACAGTCGAGCTTCATCTACTTTACGGATGCCAGTTTGAGAGTGTTGCTCAAATTACCTGACCAACACTGCAGGTGTCTGTATCTCTCGGCCCGCTTGACGCCGGGATATATTATGATAGTAAGCGTAGAGTACAACCCTGTCAAGTAGTCTCAAAGCATATGCACCTCCACAGCAGCATCATTACGTCATCCTCATTGTCATTGATCGTCAAGCAATAAAAAAAGCCTCTGATTCGGTGGTCCCAGTTGCTCTGGTCTCATGGTGACCTCAGATTCGGTTTGCCCAAACACTTCTGTGCCTGTGGTGAGTTTGTGTCAAAGCCTTTGGGGTTGGAGGTTCGCAGGGGACAGTCGTTGGAGGGACGTTGTGGTGGTTGCCACCTCGGTTGGGCAACTCACTCAGTCTGGCTCCGCGACTGAGCTAATACTGCCGTTAGTAGGGGGCTTAGTAGGTGGTGTCCTGCGTATGTTAGCTCAGAACAGGCACCCTTGAACACCACCAAAGTGACCCAGCAGCAGTGCAGGGCCCCTCTGGCTGGTGGCCCCACGGCGGCCTGATGGTGATGTGCTCCCTGTGGACTTCCGACCCTGAGGATGAAACATAACGAATCTGGGCGTGGCTGTGGTGGGGAGAGTGGGATGAGCGGCGGGAGAACAGCAGGACGGGGTTGTCACAGAAGATGAGGCAGCAAAACAAAACAAAACCAACATATAAACTTTATGGAGCTTGATGGAATGATGATATGACAAATATACCTAAATTTTCTTCGAGTCATATTGATGAACAACATTTTTAAAAGTTTCAGAGAGAATACAAACATGAGAGAGAGAGAGAGAGAGAGAGAGAGAGAGAGAGAGAGAGAGAGAGAGAGAGAGAAGAGAGAGAGAGAGAGAGAGAGATCATCAAAGCTATGTATACCGAAACGGTATTTGTTTAGCCACAGTGGGAAAATGGTAGTTTAATTTGTCTGCTGATATGTCTTTAGATATATTTCTTGACAACTTTGTGTTTTTATTAGTTAACTGATTTATAGCTTTCCAAATAGATCTGCTATTTTTCTTTTCATTTATCAGAAGGAGAAAATATTTCTTTTTTTTCAGCTCGTATCAGAGAAGTTGGTTTTGGGTTTTTTAAAAAATTTTTTTATACCACTTTAAGTCACGAGATTTCTCTGCGTGAAATTCGGGCTGCTCTCCCCGGGGAGAGCGCGTCGCCACAAGAGCAGCGCCACCCTTTCTTTTCTTTTTTTTTCTTTTGGTCTGCAGCTGTATTTGTTTCCCGATCAGAGTGGCTTTTTTCCAAGAATTTTGCCAGGGACAACTCTCTTGCCGTGGGTTCTTTTACGTGCGCTGAAAATGTTGTGTAACACACGGGATCTCGGTTTATCGTCTCATCCGAAAGACTAGCGCCCAGACCACCACTCATGGTCTAATGGATGGGGAAAAATTTCGGGCCCAAACGGGGTACGAACCACGCATACACCCGACCCGGACTTTTCGCATTCTAGACAGGCGCGTTACCTCTAGACCACCGATCCACCGATCCACCGTACTGTACCGTTACTGTATTCCTTTGCTTTTTATAGTTTTCACGGCAATCTTGTTTCAACCAAATAGTCTCTGTGATATATAGCATTTTGGATTTCATCGGTTAGCCATGGAGGTTTTATTTGATATCTAAATCTTTTGGTCTGTAAAGGAGCATGTTTGTTGTATACTTTAAGGAAAATACTATTCCAAACTTCTAAGGCCTGATCAGGATCTGTATAGTGAAAGACGCTATTCAGAGGAGAAAGAAGAAAATCGGAAATGAAATTTTCGCTGTCAAATTTGGAAAAATTTTGAAAAATAACTGTTTTGTGACTCAGTTTCGGAATTTTTGCACCCTTGTTTGACCATGTAAAGCAAATAGGAAAATGATCACTGCAACCACACTCAGGGACAGCTGTTTCTACAATATTTTGGGGATCAGTAACATATAAATGATCAATTAGTGTGTTGGAGACATTGGTTATACGTGTCGGTGATTGTATTAATTGAGTTAGACCCTAGGATTTATAAGTGAGGTTCCAGTTATAGTTATCTTTTAATAAATCTCTATTAAAGTCTCCTAAAACTATTTATTTCTCTTGACTGATTGTAAGCCTCATCCATCATTGATATAAAATGATCAATCCAGTCGACTCTCTCAGCTGGATTCCTGTAAAGAAAACATAAGAGAATTGCTTTATTATATTTTATTTGAATTTCGATCCACGTTGTTCTAAACTATCTATTCTTTTGAATCGCAGTGACTGATGGATGTACAGTAGTAAACCTGTTTCTCTGTCTTACATTGGATCTTTACGTACAATAGTGTAGCCAGGGAACGATATATCGTTATTGGAAATGTTTGAAGATAATCGATATTCTGAGAATCCGAATGGTATGGTATGGTATGGTATGGTATGGTATGGTATGGTATGGTATGGTATGGTATGGTATGGTATGGTATGTTGTATATGGATATTTTGGTTGTAAGTATGGCATGGTAGTGAGGTATGGTATGGTATGGTATGTTATGGTATGTATGTTATTTTTGGTATGGTACAGTATGGCATGGTATGGTATGGTATGGTATGGTATGGTATGGTATGGTATGGTATGTATGTATGTTTTGGTATGGTAGCAGTATGGTATGGGATGTATGGTATGGTATATTATTTTGGTTTGGAAGTATGGTATGGTATGGTATGGTATGGATGGGATGGTATGGTATGGTATGGATGTTATGGCATGGTATGGTATGATGATATGGTATGGTTACAGTATTATATGGTTAAGGACAGTATGGCATGGTTGGTTGGTCATGGGATGGTATGGTTGGTATGGTATGGTATGGCATGGATGGCATGATATGGTATGTTAATATGGTATGGTAAGCGTATGGATGTTGGTCGGTCTGGTATGGTATGGTTGGTATGTATGGTATGGATGGATGGCATTGTATGGTACGGTATAGGTAAATGGTAGTACGGTACGGTATACGGTATGGTATGGTATGGTAATGGTATTGTATGGTCTGATTGTAATGCATTGATATGGTACGGTACGTAGTATAAAAATGGTACGGTACGTACGGTACGATATTGTATGTATGGACAGTAAGTAGTAGGATTGACGTTCCTAAAACTCTTCAATCATATCATTTGACCTATAAAAAAAAATTTACAAGTCCACATGACATAACAACCATCTTTGCAAGGAAACAATCAATCTTGTCAGTTCGATCTGACAGATGAACTTTCATCATCCTGAAACAGATCCCGGAATAAAACAATTTACAAAGAAGACCATATCAACAACTCTGTCAGCATTAACACCTCGTTTTTTTCCCAAGGCTACATCACCTGTATTTAAAAATTTTTCACTTTTCCTTCTGTTTTTCTATATGACTCTTATATTCATACCGCACGCACTAAGACATCCACAGAAATAAAAACCACTTCTTGTGAAAGACTAGCCTCTGACTCAAAACTCATGTGATTTTGAACAAATTTGGTAGTTTGATTTTTTTAATTTTTTCAGCAAATACTGTACCCCCTCAGTCCTTTGTTGTCTGCTAGCTTCCTTACTGCAATATGCATTCGCTGGGTCTACGCTGTAGGAACATACGCAATCCTCATTTCATGAACATTTCCAACTTTCTCGTGACTACCTGGTATTGTTCTATGTCCTCAGTACACAGTGCATTTTTTCATACTTAAAAAACATCTGTGACAATCACCCAAAATGTTTTCCGACTTCCACTCTGTAGAAGATACTACATGACCCCCAAGCTAACACCAGAAGGGGAGGGACAGTGCTAGAGGGAAGGAGGGAGACAGACATAATTATAATGAAACACACAGACAGACACAGAAACAGACAGACACTGTACAGTGACAAACACAACAGCTCTTACTTCCTACAAATTCCGATCAAACTCTGAAATAGTTTTTCCACCCAAAGAAGAAACAAACAAAAGAAAAAACAAAACAACACGGCATAAATGCTGGTTTTGAATCTGAAAATGAATTTCCTCGACCTGCTGAGAACAAACAGAAAGCGAGTGAAGATGAAGGGTTAGTCAGCAAAAAGAAAGGGGGAGAAGTTGATCTGGGATCGATACAGAATGATGGAAGAATACCTTTTTCTCTTCTTTTTGCTGCTGTTCTTTTCTTTTTTTCTCTCGCTCTCTTTATCTAGGATCGATTCGGAATGATAGAATAATAACTTTTTTCTTCTTTTTTGCTCTCTCTCTCTCTCTCTCTCTCTCTCTCTC
>CM054167.1:36397499-36407499 GCA_028751875.1 Rapana venosa | reverse complement strand
CAACCAACACAGTCAAACCATTGGGAATTGTAAACAGACACAGTGTTGAAAAGGCCAAGAAGCAAATGTGTTAGGAAAGGTTGTCATGAGGACCAGAGCGTGTTACCAGTATTCTCTTGTTATGTAAGCCTCTTTATGTGCCTATGGCCTTATGAATAAAATTTAAGTCTCTCTCTCTCTCTCTCTCTCTCTCTCTCTCTCTCTCTCTCTCTCCTTTTAGCTGTGTGTGTACCTCTGTGTGTACCTCTATTTATTTTTTATTTTTTTTTATTTATTTATTGTTTTATATCGAGGATAATGGAATAAGCACTCATGTGCTTTTTTACATCCAGTCCCCGTGTGTATGCAGTTTTGTAAATTCTGTCATCTGTTCCCACCGGCACACAATAGCCTACTCTTACGAAAAGCGGAACAGGATTTAACGTATGAGCAAGATGTTGTGTATGTGTGTGTGCCCATGTCTGAGTATGACGTTCTGTGTTGATGTCAGGTTGAGATACCCTAACAAAGGCGCTGGCAGGTCTGCACGTGAAGTTGACCTGGGAGAGAGTGATATATATATATATATATATATATATATATAGTGAAGAAAAAGAAGTGCAGGTAACCAATGTCAACTTTATTCTGCTATATATATATATGAGAATAATGGTGAATTCAAGGTGAATTCAATTTTTATATATAAAGCCCACCTTCAATTCACCAGACACCACCAAGATTCGAACCCACGACTTCATGGACCCATAGAATTGAACTGGAGCAGACTGAACCACTCGGCTGTATCCACCCTCTGGAAAGCATTTCAATCTGGCAGCCTAGATTTGCTGTAGTCTACCATTAATTTTTGTCAATAAATGAACTGTGAGAACTTTATCCAGGATCAATTCATTCCAAATGATCCGAGTCCATTTTTTTCTTTGACTTTTGCCCTAAGTAGGTGAACTAAAAAGGTAAAGGTAAAGGTGTCCCATAACCTATAAGGTCGTAGGGGAGCAAGGCGTCAGAGACCTCACTTCTCTAGGGCCAGCATATTGAGGGCGGCGCCCATCTCCTCTCCCTCGCTGCTTTACCTTCCCTGACCCTAAAGAGGGCAGGTACCCATTTACAGCTGGGTGAACTGGGGGAACTGTACTGAAGCCAAGGCGCGCAAACGGTCACCCATCCAACTGGTAACCACGCTCGACGCTGCTTAACTTGGCTGGGGGAAAGCGAGTGCTCCGACCACTGAGCTATCCCGTCCCAAGTAGGTGAACTAGGCTGGTAAAAAAAAAACAAAGTAAAAAAAAAAAAAAACCCTTGGTTCAATAGCACCGCCATTTCTTTTTCTTTTTTTTCCTGACACCAAAGAACCATAATTGGATGTAGGTGGAGTGATCACGTGAGTCTCTAACACTTTTTGTGCCCCCTAAAGCAGGTTTTAATTTCAGTTTTTGTTGTTGTTGTTTTTTGTTGTTGTCATTCATCAGGTAGAGCTCCCTGGTTCACAGTTTGGGAGATAGTGTGTGTGTGTGTGTGTCCGTTTTTAACGCATCCTTAAGGTAGCCCCTGTCTGACTTTGGAGATGTCCTGTTCTTCTTCTTCATCGTTGAACGCTCAGACAGCAACTAGTGTTGTCTGTCATATGAGCGAAAATGCGTTGTGCTGCCGGTAAGCGCCTGACAAGTCAGGCCCAGCGCATCCGACTTCGGGGAGGAGGAGAATTGTTATCTTTGAAGTCGTTCTGGGGAAAAAGGCAGGAGAATGGACCAGGAAGGCAGAAAATGGACAAGGAGGAAGTGACAGGAAGAAATATGAGGTAGGATCAAAGAGAGGGATAGAAAAGAGGGAATTTCTGGCACCGAATTTCCAGAAGATGCTTATTTATACTGACAGGCCCCTGGTATCCCCACGGGGAAATCCTGAGATACCAAAGGCCTCTTTCATCGTGAGTCACCAGTACTTTAAGCGTTTGTTCGTGTGGTCCCAATTTCTGTGTAAATAGTATTGTTTCTGTGAAAACAAAATACAAAGAAACTCTGGGTTGTGTGTCAAACCCTAAGACTGTGTGACTGCTTTTCTTGCCCATTCTGCAGCGTTCAGTGTCCACCATCTTTTTCTACCTTTATCTCTCTTCCTTAACTCTATGAAGAACATTGTTATCACACCATTGTCCACCATCTTTTTCTTCCTATCTCTCTTCCTTAACTCTATGAAGAACATTGTTATCACACCATTGTCCACCATCTTTTTCTGCCTATCTCTCTTCCTTAACTCTATGGATAACATTGTTATCACACCATTGTCCACCATCTTTTTCTGCCTATCTCTCTTCCTTAAGCTATGAAGAACATTGTTATCACACCAGTGTCCACCATCTTTTTCTGCCTATCTCTCTTCCTTAACTCTATGAAGAACATTGTTATCTCCCCATTGTCCACCCTCTTTTTCTACCTATCTCTCTTCCTTAACTCTATGAAGAACATTGTTATCACACCAGTGTCCACCATCTTTTTCTAGCTATCTCTCTTCCTTAACTCTATGAAGAACACTGTTATCACACCAGTGTCCACCATCTTTTTCTTCCTATCTCTCTTCCTTAACTCTATGAAGAACACTGTTATCACACCAGTGTCCACCCTCTTTTTCTACCTTTATCTCTCTTCCTTAACTCTATGAAGAACACTGTTATCACACCAGTGTCCACCCTCTTTTTCTACCTTTATCTCTCTTCCTTAACTCTATGAAGAACACTGTTATCACACCAGTGTCCACCATCTTTTTCTTCCTATCTCTCTTCCTTAACTCTATGAAGAACACTGTTATCACACCAGTGTCCACCATCTTTTTCTTCCTATCTCTCTTCCTTAACTCTATGAAGAACACTGTTATCACACCAGTGTCCACCCTCTTTTTCTACCTTTATCTCTCTTCCTTAACTCTATGAAGAACATTGTTATCTCACCAGTGTCCACCATCTTTTTCTACCTATCTCTCTTCCTTAACTCTCTGAAGAACATTGTTATCACACCAGTGTCCACCCTCTTTTTCTGCCTACCTTTATCTCTCTTCCTTAACTCTATGAAGAACATTGTTATCTCACCAGTGTCCACCCTCTTTTTCTACCTTTATCTCTCTTCCTTAACTGGCAGGTCTGCACTTGAAGTTGACCTGGGAGATCGAAAAATTACCCACCCTTAATTCACCAGACGCCGCCCGAGATTCGAGCCCACGACTTCATGGACCCACAGGATTGAAGTCAAACGGTTTTAACCACTTGGTTATAGCGTCTGTCAAGTGTATCTGATACCCCACATCTTGCACCAACAACAACAAAGCAACATTTCATGACTAATAGTCGTATATCCCACCATGCTCATTTCTCAAGCACTACAGGCTATAACTACAAAGCACCCTGGTAAACTTGATCTAGCCAAGGAACGCATAACGGTTTTACAACGTAGAAACACGTTTCAAGAAAAATGGACACTGAAAATAACAAAATAACGAAATAATGCTGTCATGCTGACAAATGTATTTCTGCAAATGTGTTCTACTTAGTTCTGGAGAGGGTTTAACAGTAGCTCTGTTTTCAGAACAGCGTCAAGTACGATCCAGTGACGTGACCATTTGCGGACAACTGTTGACACGACGTGGCTGAAAACAACGACAATGTAACTGACTGTCTTGAAGAGGAGACGCAAACGACAGTTTTACCGATATGCATGCGCAGCAGACACTGACAAATCAGGAGCTCTGTCTCACTGAAAGCAGAGGACATTTTATATTGTGCGCATGTGCAATAGACGCTTAAAAAATCGCAAGCGTAGACTCCCGGAAGCAGACGACAATTTATATTGCGCGCATGCGCAACAGACACCTAAAAAAATCACAATAGTTAGCTCTTGAAGTCAGACAGAAATTCTAGTGTTGGACAAATGTAACCAGCACTTAAAACATCACGAGCAGCATGTCCAAAATCAGACGATAATCTAAATGATACGTATGCGCAAATATAAATAATTATAATTATAAGATATAATATAGTTATGTATATATGTATGCATCACGACCGATGTGTACAACAGGAAGATGGCATTTGTGCGAGCTGAACTAGGATGAAACAGCCTGGTTTAACGTGTGATTCAACAAACGATTCATGATAAAACGTTCGAGTGGTAATGATCAAACAGACCACTTTCAAGAGTAGGGAAACAAGGAACTGTAAAAGAAAAGTGTTCACACAGTTTTTAAGCGGGGGAATGTTAAAGTAGCACAGTTCAATATATGATTAAAGCAATGAATCATTCCGCCAAAACTGATGACAACATTTTAAGGGAGGAAAGAATCTAACAGCCCTGTTAAACCAATAAACTGTTTTTAAAAAATGAAGATAAAACATTATCGACAGTTCAATAATACAGTGCTGAGTGAATCAAGACATTTCTGTTTTCCTAAAGAAATGCATGCAGTGCGGCAACAGAACACTGCGTTTGACCAAAGTCCAGCAATGTAGCAACTCCAACACTTCAGATTTGCAATCGTTGAATGGGGAACAGACCAACCACAGCTTAGAACGAGGTAGTAGAAAACCTGATCATGTCCATAATTATAATTATTTGTACGCATGTGAAACGTGTGCTATGACAGCAGATACCGAAAGAAGGATACAGGCAATTGAGATGAGGTGGTTTTGCAAACCTCTTGGTACAGAGATCACATCACTAATGAGAAAGTGAAAACCTGCATTTAAAACGCCATCGGACCCTATGAAGAACTCCTGACTTCAGGGGAAAACGCACACTAAATTTGGAGGGGGCACGTCACACTCACATGTGGACTGGCCAAAGAATCAATGAGCACAGAAAATGCCAATTTAGAAAGTAGTATATTTCAATGACAGCATTTTAGGCACTTTTCTTTAGTAAGGGTCATACCTTTAACCTGATCTTCGGCTCCTCGGTAACAATGATGATGATGATGATGATGATGATGATGATGATGAATGATGATTGATGATGATGATGATGATGATGATAATAATAATAATAATAATAATAATAATAATAATAATAATAATAATAATAATAATAATAATATATGTACTTTGAATAGCGTTGTATCTTGTAAAGCAAACAAATTAAAGCGCATGCTTTCAAAAATTTCACACGCGTGCAACCGTTCACAAAACATTAACAGACTCTAAATGTACACATGCACAAAATGTGTCTTGAGACTGGATATGAAAGTATTAAATGTAGTCTATCGGCGAAGTGAGAGAGGGAGGTCACTCCAGATGGAAGGATCAGAAATAATGGCGGCCAACAGTGGACTGTTTGAATCTGGGCGTGTAAAGCTTGTGGTGTCTGACGCAGAACAGAGCAGAGGGCGAGAGATGGAGTGGGCGTGTAGCCTGAAGACAGAGAGGGGAAGGTGCAGCATTCGCAGACAGTGTCACAGCTGGAACCAGTCCTACACTTCACTCTGGCACACCAGCAGCCTGAAGACAGAGAGGGGAAGGTGCAGCATTCTGCAGACAGTGTCACAGCTGGAACCAGTCCTACACTTCACTCTGGCACACCAGCAGCCTGAAGACAGAGAGGGGAAGGTGCAGCATTCGGCAGACAGTGTCACAGCTGGAACCAGTCCTACACTTCACTCCAGTAGCCAATGAAGAGGTCACAAGAGACAAGTGATGTGTTCGAATTGTGTTTCTCAGAAGTAGTCGAGCTTCATATTTTTATATTTTTCATACTTTATTCTTTTATATCGAGGATAATGGAATAAGCACTTATGTGCTTTTTCACATCCAGTCCCCCTGTATGTGCGGTTTTGTAAATTCTGTCATCTGTTCCCACCGGCACACAATGGCCTATTCTTACAAGACGCGGAACATGATCTAACATGTGCGCAAGATATTCTGCGTGCGTTCGCACACGGGGCCTCGGTTTATAGTCTCCTCCGGAGTTGTGTGCGCTGAAAGGAGTGAGTGAGCCAGCCTCTGTAGCAATCCCCAGGGAAGCTTCAGCCTCAGCCTGCCTCCACAGCCGAACCCTTTTCCTAAATCTATTAAAGTCTATTAAAGGGGACGGGATAGCTCAGTGGTCGGAGCACTCGCTTTCCCAGCCAAGTTAAGCAGCGTCGAGCGTGGTTACCAGTTGGATGGGTGACCGTTTGCGCGCCATGGCTTCAGTACAGTTCCCCCAGTTCACCCAGCTGTAAATGGGTACCTGCCCTCTTTAGGGTCAGGGAAGGTAAAGCAGCGAGGGAGAGGAGATGGGCGCCGCCCTCAATATGCTGGCCCTAGAGAAGTGAGGTCTCTGACGCCTCGCTCCCCTACGACCTTATAGGTTATGGGACTCCTTTACCTCCTTTTACCATTAAAGTCTATTAAAGCTGTCGTCCAAAGATAGCGATAAAAAGAAAAAGAAAATATCCTGAAAACATGTTGCACAAAAACCATAATAGATGAAGAAGAACATGAACACTCGGTGAATCTGTGTTCCTTATGTTTGGGGATCCTGTTAAAAAGATGCATCCAGTTAAAACAAGTGTGTGTGTGTGTGTGTGTGTGTGTGTGTGTGTGTGGTGTGTGGTGTGTGTGTGGTGTGTGTTATGTGTATGTGTGTGCGTGTGTGTGTGTGTGTATGTGTGTGTGTCTCTCTGTCTCTGTCTCTCTGTCTCTGTCTGTATTTCTATCTGTCTCTCTCTTTCTATCTCTGTCTCTCTGTCTCTGTCTCTCTTTCTGTCTCTGTCTCTCTGTCTCTGTCGCTCTCGTCTCTCTGTCTCTGTCTGTCTCTCTCTCTTCCTCTGTCTCTCTCTGTCTCTCTCTGTCTCTGTCTGTCTGTCTCTCTCTCTCTCTCTCTCTCTCTCTCTCTCTCTCTCTCTCTCTCTCTCTCTCTCGCTCTGTTCTATTTTTCGTTTATCCAGAATTACTTCTTAGCTGTGGCACTAAGGTCCCTCCCACGCCAATCATCCTAAACTCTCCCGCCGCCCCCCCCCTCCTCCACACACACAGAGCCACACCCTGGCTTACGCAGTCAATCAGCCTTCCCTATGATCATGACCATGATCCTTAATGATCACATACATACATACAGACATCAGTCATGCCGATAATGACACTATCATAGGACACTGTCCCGCAGTGAAACATTGGTGTGAGGAAAGTATGTATGCCTGAGTGCTTGTGTCCCTCTCTTGCGCTGCCTGAGAGAAGAGAGAGAGAGAGAGAGAAGAGAGAGAGAGAGAGAGAGAGAGAGAGAGAGAGAGAGAGGAGAGAAGAGAGGGAGGGGAGAAGAGAAGAGAGAGAAGAAGGGGAGAGAGAGAGGAGAGAGAGGAGAGGAGAGAGAGAGAGAGAGAGAGAGAGGGAGAGAGAGAAGGGAGAGGGAGGAGAGAGAAGATGAGCTAGTATGGTTGAGTAGAGAGAGTAACCGAAGAGGGGAGGAGTGAAAGAGGAGAGAGAGAGAGAGCAGAGAGATGGTGGAGAGATGTAAGCATGGGAAGGGGGGGGGGCGTGTGCGTGGCAAATGGCCTGTTCCTTGTTCAGCTAAGTCATGGAGATGTAAGACTGAGATGCCTACATCTGAATTGTTAGTCCCTTTGTACGGGCTGTATGCTGATGACAATCAAACTGTCAGTGTCTGTCTGTCTGTCTGTCTGTCTGTATCTCTGTCTCCCCTGATAAGAGCGGGGACTGAATATAAAAAAGCACATGAGTGCTTATTCATTATCCTCGAAATAAAAGAGTTCTCTCTCTCTTTCTCTCTTTTCCCATTTCTCCCTTTCTCCCTCACCCCTTCTCTCTCTCCCCCTCTCTCCCCTCTCCCTCTTTCTCCCCCCTCTTTTTCCCCTCTCTCTTTCTCCCCATCTCTCTCCCTCTCTCTCTTTGTCTCTCTCCTTCACCCCCAAAAGTCCTTCGGATGAGACTATAAACCGAGGTCCCGTGTGAACATCTTGCGCACACGTTAAATCCTGTTCCACATTTCGGAAGAGTAGGCCATTGTGTTCTGGTGGGAACAGATGACAGAATTCACAAATCCGCATACACACGGGGACTGGTTATATAAAAAGCACATAAGTGCTTTTTCCATTATCCTCGATATTTTTTTTAATATCTTCCTCTCCTCCTCCCCCCCCCCTCTCTCTCTCTCTCTGTCTCTCTCTCTCTCTCTCTCTCTCTGTGTCTCTCTCTCTCTCTCTCTCTCTCTCTCTCTCTCTCACACACACACACACATAAACACACACACACACACACACACACACACACACACACACACACTCCCAGTGACACTTCGGCATGTCAAGTAGAAGTGCAGACAGTGACCTTGAACTTCTAACAGCACGAATCAGTTAACTGCCAGAAGCAGATGTGATCTGTTCTCTCTGTTGTTGTTGTTGTTGCTGTCGTTGTTCATTATGGCTGTCTGGGAAACCCGAACCTTGTTGTGACGTGGAGACGAGCCACAGAGAACAACCACAACAACAACAGCAACAAAAAGAAATGTTTGTATGTCTGTCTGTGTCCTTGGCAAAGCTTTTTCTGGGTTATTTTGTTTAATTCGGTTTTTTTGTTGGGTTGGTTTTGTGGGTGTTGGTTTATTGCTGAGTTGCGTGCGCGCGCGCGCGTTTGTGTGTGTGTGTGTGTTTAGTGGGGGGGGGGGGGGGTTGTGGGGTGCTTGTTTTCTTTTGTGTTTATTCTTTGTATGTTTGATTGACTTGGTTTGTATTGGCTGGTTGGCTGGTTGGTTGGTTGGCTGGCTGGTTGGTTGATTGGTTGGTTGGCTGGTTGGTTGGTTGGCTGGTTGGTTGGTTGGCTGGTTGGCTGGTTGGTTGGCTGGTTGGTTAGTTGATTGGCTGGTTGGCTGGTTGGCTGATTGGCTGGTTGGTTGGTTGGCTGGTTGTTTGGTTGGCTGGTTGAATGGATGGTTCTTTGGATCTTTGGTTCATTCATATAATATGATATGGTTGAAACAGCATAATAACAAGCAAATGCATCAATTTTGCCACATATCACACAAAAACAACACATAAGTGGACCCCACGCCCTCAGGATCAGCAGATGAGAAATTGGCCGCTCTGGCCACTGAGGCAACTCCCAAGCTCGTCACACCTCTCCTTCTTTCACGTTTAGACTATCGTAATTCTCTTTTGGCTGGCCTACCAGCATCATCTATCCACTCTCTTCAACGCATACAAAACTCTGCATCTCGACTGGTCCTAAGAAAGAAAAAATCTGAACACATCACTCTACTTCTGCGATCTCTTCACTGGCTGCCTGTCTCACAAAGACTGAAGTATAAGATCAATACCCTCTGTTTCAAATGCACCCTCTTATCTCTGTAACTGTCTCCACCTGTATACTCCATCCCGTTCCCTTCGCTCAGCTGCAGATACTTTGTGCTTTCGAACACCCAGATTCAAACAAACCACTGTTGGCCGTCGCTCTTTCTCTGTTTCTGGTCCATCCACCTGGAATGACCTCCCTCTTTCACTTCGCCAAAAGCCTTCATTTGACACCTTCAAATCCAGCCTCAAAACACACTTATTTCCTACCTGACACTTGCCCCTCATATCTGTTCCTACTTTTCAACAGCATCCTTCACCTCCTTCATCACCACCACACGCGAGTGAGTGTGTACATACATTTGAAATATCTTATGTTATTTGAGGAAAGTTGCATGCGTGCAAATGATTTGATTGCAAGCGCTTTGATTTGTTTCTTTTACAAGATTCAGCGCCATATAAATTCCATATATTTTTATTATTTGAAAAAGAAACAACACAATCTCTAGATAGATGATAAATGAAAATATTTATAGATCTACAAAGAACAGACAACGAACAAGTAGTGCTTGGAAATGATTCAAGAAAGCACCACTTTTTGTCTTTGGAAAATATTAATAGCTTCAGCAAGCACTAATTTGTGCGGGCACGTCTTGAAAATAACAACTTGCACGTGCTGCACAGAAAAATACCATTACTATCATTTGCCTAGCAGACACAGACAGCCAGACAGAGAGAG
>CM054167.1:36382499-36384999 GCA_028751875.1 Rapana venosa | reverse complement strand
GTCTGTCTGTCTGCCTGCCTACTTCTGTCTGCCTACTTCTGTCTGCCTGCCTACCTGTCTGTCTGCCCTGCCTACCTGTCTGTCTGTCTGCCTGCCTACCTGTCTGTCTGTTCTGCCTAGTCTGTCTGTCTGCTCTACTGTCTGTCTGCTGTCCTACCTGTCTGTTCTGTCTGCCTACCTGTCTGTCTGTCTGCCACTGTCTGTCTGTCTGCTGCCTGTCTGTCTGTCTGCCTGCCTACCTGTCTGTCTGTCTGCCTGCCTCTGCCTGTCTGTCCTGCCTACCTGTCTGTCTGTCTGCCTACCTGTCTGTCTGCCTGCCTACCTGTCTGTCTGTCTGCCTGCCTACCTGTCTGTCTGTCTGCCTACCTGTCTGTCTGTCTGCCTGCCTACCTGTCTGTCTGTCTGCCTACCTGTCTGTCTGTCTGCCTACCTGTCTGTCTGTCTGCCTACCTGTCTGTCTGTCTGCCTGCCTACCTGTCTGTCTGCCTGCCTACCTGTCTGTCTGTCTGCCTGCCTACCTGTCTGTCTGCTGCCTCCTGCTCTCTCGTCTGTCTGTCTGCCTGCCTACGCTGTCTGCTCTGTCCTGCCTGCTACCTGTCTCTGCTCCTGTCTGTCTGCCTACTGCTGTCTGTCTGTCTGTCTGCCTGCTCTGTCTGTCTGCCTGCCCTACCTGCTCTGCTGCGCTGTCTGCCTGCCTCCTGTCTGTCTGCCTGCCTACCTGTCTGTCTGTCTGCCTGCCTACCTGTCTGCCTCGTCTGTCTGCCTGCCTACCTGTCTGTCTGCCTGCCTACCTGTCTGTCTGTCTGCCTGCTACCTGTCTGTCTGTCTGCCTGCCTACCTGTCTTCGCCTCCTGTTCTGCCTACCTGTCTGTCTGTCTGCTGCCTACCTGTCTGTCTCCTGCCTACCTGTCTGTCTGTCTGCCTGCCTACCTGTCTGTCTGTCTGCCTACCTCGTACCTGTCGTCTGCCCCTACCTGTCTGTCTGTCTGCCTACCTGTCTCCTGCTGCCTGCCTACCTCTCTTCTGTCTGCCTGTCCTACCTGCTACTGTCTGCCTGCCTACTCCTTCGTCTGCCTGCCTCCTGTCTGCCTGCCTGCCTGCCTGTCTGTCTGTCTGCCTGCCTACCTGTCTGATCTGCCTCCCTACCTGTCTGCCTGCCTGCCTCCTGTCTGTCTGCCTGCCTACCTGTCCTCCTCCTGCCTCCTTCCTGTCTCTGCCTACCTACACTGCCATGCCACCTCCTGCCTGCCTTCTTCCTGCCTACTGCCGTCTGTCTGCCTACCTGTCTGCTCGTCTGCCTGCCTACCTGTCTGTCCTCCTGCCTACTCTTCCCTCGCCTCCCCTCTCTCTTCTTCTCTACCTACCTTCCTCCTCCTCTCTCTCTCCTCCTGCATCTCTTCTTCTCTCCCTCACCACATCACCACACTCACTCCTCCACTACATGCCTGTCTGCTCCCTGCCACCGATCAGCCTGCCCCAGCACTTCTGTCTTCTGCCTGCTACCGTCTTCCTGCCTGCCTCCTTCTCTCCTTCTCCTCCCTTCCTGTCTTCTGCCTACCTCTGTCTGTCTCCTACCTGTCTCTCACCATAATCGTCTGCACATATCACCTGCATGCCTCTGCCTAATCTGCCTGCACACACATGTCTCTCCTGTCGTCTTCACCTACCAACTCTCTCATCCCCCTCTCTTCCCCCACCCCACCCCACCTCTCTTTCTCAATACCCACTCTCTCCCTCCCCTCCCTCTCACCTTCCCCTCCCCAACATCCCTCCTCTCTCTCCACACACACACACACACAACACACACACAACACTACACTCACACAAACATACACCGTCCACTTCATCCTCACTCACTCACACTCACACACAAACACACCTTACATAACATTTCACACTTTACACTCCCCGCACACACAAACACACACACACACCACAACACACACACACACACCTTACACAACACACACACTCTTACACACTCTCCTCTCTCTCACACACAAACACACTACACCACACCACACCATACACACTCCACAACACACACAACCACACACACACCACAACTCACACACATTCACACACACACACACACACACACTCACTCACTCGCTATCTCTCTCTCACACACACGATCACACACACGCACACCCACACTCACTCCCACACTCACACCACTCACTCTCTCTCTCTCTCTCCTCTCTCTCTCTCTCTCTCTCTCTCTCTCTCTCCTCTCTCTCTCTCACACACACACACACACACACACACACACTCACACTCACACACACTCACACACAACACACACCCCACTCTCACACACTCTCTCACACTCACACACATACACCACCACACACACTCACCACACTCACTCTCACACACTCTCTCACATACATCTCACCACACATACTCACACAACACACAACACTACTCTCACACACAACCTCACTCTCTCTCCTCTCTACTCTCATCTCTCTCTCTCTCTCTCTCTCTCTCTCTCTCT
>CM054167.1:36362499-36379999 GCA_028751875.1 Rapana venosa | reverse complement strand
CCGCCGAGATTCAAACCCACGACTTGATGGACACACAGGATTGAAATAGAGCTGTCTTCACCACTCGACCATTGCGTCCGTCCTGTCTGTGTGCTGTGTTGTGTTGTGTCTGTGTGCTGTGTTGTGTTGTGTCTGTGTGCTGTGTTGTGTTGTGTCTGTGTGCTGTGTTGTGTTGTGTCTGTGTGTTGTGTTGTGTTGTGTCTGTGTGTTGTGTTGTGTTGTGTCTGTGTGTGTTTGTGTTGTGTCTGTGTGTCTGTGTTGTTTGTGTTGTGTGTTGTGTTGTGTTGTGTCTGTGTGTTGTGTTGTGTTTGTCTGTGTGTGTTGTGTTGTGTTGTGTCTGTGTTGTGTTGTGTGTGTTGTGTGTGTTGTGTCTTGTGTTGTGTTGTGTTTGTGTTGTGTTGTTTGTGTCTGTTTGTGTGTTTTGTGTTGTGTTGTGTGTTGTGTTGTGTCTGTGTTGTTGTGTTGTGTCTGTGTGTTGTGTTGTGTTGTGTTGTGTTTGTGTTGTGTTGTTGTCTTGTGTTGTGTTGTGTTTTGTTGTGTGTTGTGTTGTGTTGTGTTGTGTTGTGTTGTGTGTGTTGTGTTGTGTTGTGTTGTGTTTGTGTTGTGTTGTGTTCGTGTGTGTTGTGTTGTGTTGTGTTGTTTTTGCTGTGTTGTGTTGTGTATTGTGTTGTGGTTGTGTGGTGTGTCTGTGTGTTAAGAATAATAATAATAATAAATGGAACTTATATAGCGCTATATCTTGCAAAGACAAATCAAAACGCATGCATTCAACCTAATCTTACACAGTCATACAACCAATGAGAAATAATCAATAGTTTAAACAGATATCACAAACATGGTACGCTGCAGACCACATCTATGAAATAAAATTGCAATAGTCAAATGTTTTTCAAAAAGGCGCACACACACACACACACACACACACACACACCACACACACACTAACACACACCACACACACACCCACACCCACACACACACACACACTAACAGTCGTGTCAATCGGGGTGACATGTAGGATCGGCTATCAATTGGATCTGTCCGACAATTGGCCCTTCGCCACAAAGCCGATTCCTCTGTCCGTCTGTCTGTCTGGCTGGCTGGCTGGCTGGCTGGCTGTCTGTCTGTCTGTCTGTCTGATTCCTCTGTCTGTCTGTCTGATTCCTCTGTCTGTCTGTCTCTCTGTCTGATTCCTCTGTCTGTCTGTCTTATTCCTCTGTCTGTCTGTCTGTCTTTCTGTCTGTCTGATTTGTCTGTCTCTGTGTCTGTCTGTCTGTCTGTCTGATTCCTCTGTCTGTCTGTCTGTCTGTCTTATTCATCTGTCTGTCTGTCTGTCTTATTCATCTGTCTGTCTGTCTGTCTGTCTGTCTGATTCTTCTGTCTGCCTGTGTGTCTGTCTGATTCTTCTGTCTGTCTGTCTGTCTGATTCTTCTGTCTGTCTGTCTGATTCTTCTGTCTGTCTGTCTATCTGTCTGTCTGATTCCTCTGTCTGTCTGTCTGATTCTTCTGTCTGTCTGTCTGTCTGTCTGTCTGTCTGATTCCTCTGTCTGTCTGTCTATCTGTCTGTCTGTCTGTCTGATTCTTCTGTCTGTCTGTCTATCTGTCTGTCTGATTCCTCTGTCTGTCTGTCTGATTCTTCTGTCTGTCTGTCTGTCTGTCTGTCTGTCTGTCTGTCTGTCTGTCTGTCTGATTCCTCTGTCTGTCTGTCTGTCTGTCTGTCTGTCTGTCTGATTCTTCTGTCTGTCTGTCTATCTGTCTGTCTGATTCATCTGTCTGTCTGTCTGATTCCTCTGTCTGTCTGTCTGATTTCTCTCTCTCTCTCTCTCTCTCTGCCTGTCTGTCTGTCTGTATGTCTTATTCATCTGTCTGTCTGTCTGTCTGTCTTGTTCATCTGTCTGTCTGTCTCTCTGTCTAATTCATCTGTCTGTCTGTCTGATTCTTCTGTCTGTCTGTCTGTCTGTCTGATTCCTCTGTCTGTCTGTCTGTCTGTCTGTCTGATTCCTCTGTCTGTCTGTCTGTCTGTCTGTCTGATTCCTCTGTCTGTCTGTCTGTCTGTCTGTCTGTCTGTCTGTCTGATTCCTCTGTCTGTCTGTCTCTCTGTCTAATTCATCTGTCTGTCTGTCTGATTCTTCTGTCTGTCTGTCTGTCTGTCTGATTCCTCTGTCTGTCTGTCTGTCTGTCTGTCTGATTCCTCTGTCTGTCTGTCTGTCTGTCTGTCTGTCTGATTCCTCTGTCTGTCTGTCTGTCTGTCTTTCTGTCTGATTCCTCTGTCTGTCTGTCTGTCTGTCTGATTCCTCTGTCTGTCTGTCTGTCTGTCTGTCTGTCTCTTCTGTCTGTCTGTCTGTCTGTCTGTCTGATTCCTCTGTCTGTCTGTCTGTCTGTCTGTCTGTCTGTCTGTCTCTTCTGTCTGTCTGTCTGTCTGTCTGTCTGTCTGACTGTCTGTCTGTCTGTCTGATTCTTCTGTCTGTCTGTCTGTCTGTCTGTCTGTCTGATTCTTCTGTCTGTCTGTTTACACAGTCTGTCTGTCTGATTCCTCTGTCTATCTGTCTGATTCCTCTGTCTGTCTGTCTGTCTGATTCTTCTGTCTGTCTGTCTGTCCGATTCTTCTGTCTGTCTGTCTGTCTGTCCGATTCTTCTGCCTGTCTCTCTGTCTGTCTGTGTGTGTGTCTCTCTCTCGCTCCCTCTCCCTCTTCCTCTGCATCTCTCTCTGTCTCACTCTCTCTCTCTCTCCTCTCTCTCCTCTCTCTCTCTCTCTCTCTCTCTCTCTTCTCTCTCTCTCTCTCTGTGCATCTCTGTCTGTCTGTCTGCCTGCCTGCCTGCCTGCCTGCCTGCCTGCCTGCCTGCCTGCCTGACTATCTGTTAAACTGCAACTCTGTCTGTCTGCATGGCTGTATGGATGGATGGATGGATGGATGTGTTGTTTTTTCTTTCTTTTCGTTCCATGGCTAGAGCTCCCAGGTTCACCAATGGTGAGAGTTTGCGTGTAGGCGACCATTGTCTTCCCCACCAGGAAGGTAGGTAGCCGTAGTCCCACTTCGGGAATGCATGCTGGGTATGATCGTGTTCACGTAACCCACCGAACGCTGACATGAATTACCGGGATCTTTAACGTGCATATTTGACCTTCCGCGTGTATATACACACGGAGCGAATGAAGGCACTGGCAGGTCTGCACTTGAATATGACCTGGGAGATCGCTAAAAAAAAAAAGTCCCCCTACCCTTAATTCACCAGACGCCGCCGAGATTCGAACCCCCGACTTGATGGACACACAGGATTGAAATAGAGCTGTCTTCACCACTCGACCATTGCGTCCGTCCTGTCTGTGTGTTGTGTTGTGTTGTGTGTTGTGTTGTGTGTTGTGATGTGTGTTGTGTTGTGTGTTGTGTTGTGTCTGTGTGTTATGTTGTGTCTGTGTGTTGTGTCTGTGTGTTGTGTCTGTGTGTTGTGTTTGTGTGTTGTGTTGTGTGTTTGTGTTGTGTATTGTGTTGTGTGTTGTGTCTGTGTGTTGTGTCTGTGTGTTGTGTGTTGTGTTGTGTCTGTGTGTTGTGTTGTGTCTGTGTGTTGTGTTGTGTTTGTGTCTGTGTGTTGTGTTGTGTCTGTGTGTTGTGTTGTGTCTGTGTGTTGTGTATTGTGTTGTGTGTTGTGTCTGTGTGTTGTGTGTTGTGTTGTGTTGTGTCTGTGTGTTGTATTGTGTCTTGTGTGTTGTGTTGTGTCTGTGGGTTGTGTTGTATTGTGTCTGTGTGTTGTATTGTGTTGTGTCTGTGTGTTGTGTTGTGTTTGTGTCTGTGTGTTTGTGTTGTATTGTGTCTGTGTGTTGTATTGTGTCTGTGTCTGTTGTGTTGTGTTGTGTTGTGTCTGTGTGTTGTGTTGTGTTGTGTCTGTGTGCTGTGTTGTGTTGTGTATGTGTGTTGTGTTGTGTTGTGTCTGTGTGTTGTGTTGTGTCTGTGTGTTGTGTTGTGTCTGTGTGTTGTGTTGTGTTGTGTCTGTGTGTTGTGTTGTGTTGTGTCTGTGTGTTGTGTTGTGTTGTGTCTGTGTGTTGTGTTGTGTATGTGTGTTGTGTTGTGTTGTGTCTGTGTGTTGTGTTGTGTTGTGTCTGTGTGTTGTGTTGTGTTGTGTTTGTGTCTGTGTGTTGTGTTGTGTTGTGTCTATGTGCTGTGTTGTGTTGTGTATGTGTGTTGTGTTGTGTCTGTGTGTTGTGTTGTGTTGTGTCTGTGTGCTGTGTTGTGTTGTGTATGTGTGTTGTGTTGTGTCTGTGTGGTGTGTCTGTGTGTTAAGAATAATAATAATAATAAATGGAACTTATATAGCGCTATATCTTGCAAAGACAAATCAAAGCGCATGCATTCAACCTAATCTTACACAGTCATACAACCAATGACAAATAATCAATAGTTTAAACAGATATCACAAACATGGTACGCTGCAGACCACATCTATGAAATAAAATTGCAATAGTCAAATGTTTTTCAAAAAGGCGCACACACACACACACACACACACACACACACACACACACACACACACACTCACACAGGTCATATACTTTAGCAGGGTGATAGGATGGGATAGTGGGATAGTTCTGATATGAAACAGGAGTGGGGGGGATCTTAGGTTTGAAATAAATATGTCTTTAGGCTGGATTTAAAAGTGTCATAGCTAGGCTTCTGGCGAAGAAAGAGAGGGAGTTCATTCCAGTTCGATGGACCCGAAATAGAGAAAGAGCGGGGGCCAACGGTAGATTGGTTGAATCTAGGTATTCGTAGGCACAAGGTATCTGCAGTAGAGTGGAGGGAACGTGAAGGAGTGTACAGGTGAAGACATTCACAGAGGTAGGAGGGTGCAGTTTTGTGGAGACATTTGTAACAAAGGGTACTGATCTTATAATCTACTCTCTGTGGCACAGGCAGCTAGTGGAGAGATCGCAAGAGGGGGGTAATGTGCTCCGATTTTTTTCTTTCTGAGAACTAGTCGAGCTGCGGAGTTTTGTATACGTTGAAAGGAGTGGATAGATGATGCTGGCAGACCAGACAAAAGAGAATTGCAATAGTCCAGACGTGAAAGAATGAGAGAAATGACAAGTTTGGCTGTTGCATCGGTGGACAGGTACTTTTGAATTGCACTAATACGCCGTAATTGAGAGTAGCACGACTGACAGGTCTGGGTGATGAATTTTTGCATAGAGAGTGTGTTGTCGATAACAACACCTAGATACTTCACAGCAGTGGATAGAGGGACTGATGCATTGCCGAGTTCTATTGAAGCTGTTGTAATGGAAGAGAGTTTGTATTTGGTCCCTACGAGCATGGCTTCGGTTTTATCTGCATTTAGCTGTAATTTGTTCTGTGTCATCCAGTTTTGAATATCTCCAAAGCTGTGGGCCATATTTGCCAGGAGAGAAGGTAGATTTTCAGGAGTAACGCTGCTTTGAATCTGAGAGTCATCTGCGTAAAAATGATGGTTGATTTGATGACGTTTTATTATATGTGACAGTGGGGCAGTGTAAAGAGTGAAAAGAACAGGGCCTAGAACTGATCCCTGTGGGACTCCGCATTCCAGTTTGGCAGGTATTGATTGAATCTTGTTTACTGCAACTGTCTGAAATCGGTCAGTAAGGTATGAAATAAACCAGGTGAGGGCTGTGCCAGTAACACCGAACGTTTTTTGAAGACAGGAGAGAAGAATTGAGTGGTCTATAGTGTCGAAGGCTGCCGATAAGTCGACTAGAGTGAGAAGGGAGATTTTCCCCGAGTCAGAAGCGAGTAGAAGCGTGTTTAAAGTGTGTACTAGGGTGGTTTCAGTGCTGTGGTTGACGCGATAGGCAGACTGAAACTCAGGAAGAAGATTGTTGGAGAGAAGGTGGTTGTTGAGCTGTTTGAGAACTACTTTTTCAAGGACTTTAGAAAAAATAAGGGTAGAATGGAAACAGGTCTATAATTCTTCAGAATGTTAGGTCATGCTTTTTGAGTAGAGGTGTGACTATAGCAGTTTTGAGAGCTGATGGAACATTTCCTGAAACAAGAGATGAGTTCACTATTTTCGTGATAGTGGGTATAAGTTGTGGCAGGCACTGTGTGAAAAGAGAAGCAGGTATGGGATCAAGATCACATGATTTTATAGTCATTTCTTTCAGAATTGTCATGATTTCTTTCTCACTTGTCGGATGAAAGAAAAGGAGAGGAATGCCAGAGAAAAATGTGTGTTGTGTCTGTGTGTTGTGTCTGTGTGTTGTGTTCTGTGTGTTGTGTCTGTGTGTTGTGTCTGTGTGTTGTGTTGTGTCTGTGTGTGTTGTGTCTGTGTGTGGTGTCTGTGTGTGGTGTCTGTGTGTTGGTGTCTGTGTGTGGTGTTGTGTCTGTGTGTTGTGTCTGTGTGTTGTGTCTGTGTGTTGTGTTGTGTCTGTGTGTTGTGTTGTTGTCTGTGTGTTGGTGTCTGTGTGGTTGTGTCCGTGTGTTGTGTCCGTGTGTTGTGTCTGTGTGTTGTGTCTGTGTGTTGTGCCTGTGTGTTGTGTCTGTGTGTTGTGTCTGTTGTGTTGTGTTGTGTCTGTGTGTTGTGTCTGTGTGTTGTGTCTGTGTGTTGTGTCTGTGTGTTGTGTCTGTGTGTTGTGTCTGTGTGTTGTGTCTGTGTGTTGTGTCTGTGTGTTGTGTTGTGTCTGTGTGTTGTGTCTGTGTGTGGTGTCTGTGTGTGTGTGTCTGTGTGTGGTGTCTGTGTGTGGTGTTGTGTCTGTGTGTTGTGTCTGTGTGTTGTGTCTGTGTGTTGTGTTGTGTCTGTGTGTTGTGTCTGTGTGTTGTGTCTGTGTGTTGTGTCGTGTGTTGTGTCCGTGTGTTGTGTCTGTTGTGTTGTGTCTGTGTGTTGTGCTGTGTGTTGTGTCTGTGTGTTGTGTCTGTGTGTTGTGTTGTGTCTGTGTGTTGTGTCTGTGTGTTGTGTCTGTGTGTTGTGTCTGTGTGTTGTGTTGTGTCTGTGTGTTGTGTCTGTGTGTTTTGTTGTGTCTGTGTGTTGTGTTGTGTCTGTGTGTTGTGTCTGTGTGTTGTGTTGTGTCTGTGTGTTGTGTCTGTGTGTTGTGTTGTGTCTGTGTGTTGTGTCTGTGTGTTGTGTCTGTGTGTTGTGTCCGTGTGTTGTGTTGTGTGTGGTGTCTGTGTGTTTGTCTGTGTGTTGTGTCTGTGTGTTGTGTCTGTGTGTTGTGTCTGTGTGTTGTGCCTGTGTGTTGTGTCTGTGTGTTGTGTCTGTGTGTTGTGCCTGTGTGTTGTGTTGTGTCTGTGTGTTGCTTTGATGTCTTTGAGGTGTTTTTTCCTTATAATAATAATAATAATGTATGGAATTTATATAGCGCTGAATCTTGTAAAGCAACAAATCAAAGCGCTCAGATTACTTTTTTTATGCGTGTGTATGCGGTTTTGTAAACTTTGTCATCTGTTCCCACCGGCACACAATGGCCTACTCTTTCGAACAGCGGAACAGGATTTAACGTGTGCGCAAGATGTTTTTATCTCCCGCCTATTTCCCTTAAAACCTGTGTCGCCTATCAGAAGAGTATGCCATTGTGAGCCGGTGGGTAAGGATGACAACATTTACAAAAAGTACATGCACACGGGGACTGATTGTAAAAATAAAAAGTCATGAGTGCTTAAACCATTATTATCGAAATAGAAGATAAATAGATAATATTATTCTCCCATCCCTACACCATTTCTCTGTGTGTGAGAGTGTGTGTGTGAGTGTGTGTGTGTGTGTGAGTGTGTGTGAGTGTGTGTGTGTGAGTGTGTGTGTGTATGAGTGTGTGTGTGTTTATGAGTGTGTGTGTGAGTGTGTGATTCAGATTCAGATGCACAATATTTTATTGCCATTTAAGTCACGTAGACTTAATTTGACACAACAAAAACATCAATTATAATTATTATCTATTTTGGCTAAAAGTGATGTACACTAAAAACATGTTGCATTCTACTTCTCTTTTTCTCTTTTTTCAAAACACTCATACACATATCTGCTTGATATATATCAACTGTGATTATGTCACTTAATTTATGTACACAGTTTTTGTGTTCTTTGTCTTTCGTTTTGATTTTTATAACAAATTATTTCTGAGTTCATTATATAAAATACATTCATCAAGTAAATGAAATTCATCTTCTATTTTGTTACAGTATCTACATTTTCTGTCCTCTCTGGATATATTTTGGTGCCTCCCTTTCTCTATCATTAAATTGTGAGAGCTTGTGCGAAATTTACAATACGTCTTCTTATGGGTGTTGTTTTCATAGTTTATTAAATATGGTTCCAGTCTGTATTCTTTGGTAGCATAATCATATAATTTTAGTTTTGCAAACTCTTTTTTCTGGTTGATCCAAAATGTTTTATACATGTCCTCAAGCTTTCTTCTAACAGCATAACTCAACCGATGAACATTAAGAGTACTTTGGTTCTTCCAGACATGTTTGAATCCAATTGTGTACAAAATATTTTTCACTGTGTTGATCCATTTATCATATGTATTCGTCTGATACATATATTCGTATACTATTCTGATATAAGAGTCTGGTTTTGATTCTGCCATATGAATCCAAAAGGATATTATCTGGCATAGAATTTTAAGGGTCAGTGGAAATCTTCCTAATTCACCCAAAGTGGGTAGTACTATTGCTTTTTTATGAACGCCTGGTATTTGTTCATGTGTGTGTGTGAGTATGTGTGTGTGAGTGTGTGTGTGTGTGAGTGTGTGTGTGTGTGCGCGCGCGCGCGCGCGAGCATGCGTGCGCACGTGCGTACATGCGAGCGTGCGTGCGTGTGTGTGTGTGTGTGGTCTTCAAATTTAACGTCTTTCCACTTTAAGTGATTCCAGTGTGTGTGTGTGTGTCTGTGTGTGTGTGCGTATGCGTGCGTGCGTGTGTGTTATTTTTTTTATTCTATTATTTCGAGGATAATGGGTGGGTGTGCGTGTGCGAGTGTGTCTGAGTATGTCTCCGTTTTAAGGTATATCCACTACAAAATTACTTTAGACAGGTGTGTGGTGTGTGTGTGTGTGTGCGTGCGTGCGTGCGTGCGTGCTGTGCGTGCGTGCGCGCGCGCGTGCGTGCGTGCGCGTGCGTGCGTGCGTGCTGCGTTGGTGTGTGTGTGTGTCTGGTGTGTGTGTTTGTGTGTTGTTCTGTGTTGTGTTGTGTGTGTGTGGTGTGTGTGTGGTCGTGTGTGTGTGTGTCTGTGTGTGTGTGTGATGGTGGTGTGCGTGTGTGGTGTCTGGTGTGTGTCTGTAGTGTTGTCCTTATGTAGTGTGTGTGTGTGTGTGTGTGTGTGTGGTCTGTGTGTGTGTGTTGTGTGTGCGTGTGGTGGTGTCGGTGTGTGTTGTGTGTGTGTGTGTGTGTGTGTGTGTGTTGTGTGTGTGTGTGGTGTGGTGTGTGTGTGGTGTGTGGTGGTGTGTGTGTGTGTGTGTCGTGTGTGTGTGTGTGTGTGTCCGTGTGTGTGTGTGTGTGTCTGTGTGTGTGGTGTGTGTGTGTGTCTGTGTGTGTGTGTGTTTGTGTGTGTGTGTGTGTGTGTGTTGTGTTTGTGTGTGTTGTGTGTGTGTGTGTTGTGTGTGTGTGTGTGTGTTGTGTGTGTGTGTGTGTGTGTGTGTGTGTGTGTCTGTGTGTGTGTGTGTGTGTGTGTGTGTCTGTGTGTGTGTGTGTGTGTGTGTGTGTTGTGTGTGTTGTGTGTGTGTGTGTGTGTCTGTGTGTGTGTGTGTGTGTCGTGTGTGTTGTTGTCTGTTGTTGTGTGTGTGTGTGTGTGTGTTGTGTGGTCGTGTGTGTTGTTTGTGTGTGTGTGTCTGTGTGTGTGGTGTGTGTGTGGTGTGTGTGTGTGTGTTGTGGTGTTGTTGTGTGTTGTTGTTGTGTGTGTGTGTGTGTGTGTGTGTGTTGTGTGGTGTTGTGTGTGTTGTGTGTGTGTGTGTGTTGTGTGTGTGTGTGTGTGTGTTGTGTGTTGTGTGTTGTGTGTGTGTGTGTGTGTGTGTGTTGTGTGTGTGTGGTTGTGTGTGTGTGTTTGTGTGTGTTGTGTGTGTGTGTGTGTTGTGTGTGTGTGTGTGGTGTGTGTGTATGTGTGTGTGTTGTGGTGTGTGTTGTGTGTGTGTTGTGTGTGTGGTGTGTGTATGTGTGTGTGTGTGTGGTGTGTGGTTGTGTGTGTTGTGTGGTTGTGTGTGTTGTGTGTGTGTGTGTGTGTGGTGGTGTCTTGTGTGTGTGTGTGTGTGTGTGTGTGTGTGTCTGTTGTGTGTGTGTGTGTGTGTGTGTTGTGTGTCTGTGGTGTGTGTGTGTGTGTTGTGTCTGTGTGTGTGTGTGTGTGTGTCTTGTGTGGTGTGTTGTGTGTGTGTGTGTGGGTAACACGCACACGTGTGCATGCAAATATGTGTTGCTTTCAAGTAAGCGTTATACTCCTGTGCGTTACGGGTAAGCATTTATACGTACGTATAAGCGTGCATGCAGGTGGGCGTGCATGTGCGTGCGCACACGGGTTTCAGTGAGCGGGAATGGGGCGGGGGGAGGGAGGGGGGGGGGGGGGGGGGGGGGGGGGGTCACGCAAGTCTACATTGATTCGGAAATGTTTTCATGCGGGCATAATGAGATAAAAGACTATTGTAGACTGAACATAGCGGTGTGTGTGTGTGTGTGTGTGTGTGTGTGTGTGGTGTGTGTGTGTGTGTGTGTGTGAGTTCGTGTTTGTTCGTGGGTGAGTTCATGTATGCGTGTGTGTGTGCGTGGGGGTGGGGGTGTAAGGGGTGGGGGTGGATAAAGGAAGGGTAGTGCGGGGCAGGGTAAAATTTCTTCAGTTATGGCTGTTGATCATCGCCAAAAGAGCAGAAAAGCTGAGTGTGAACAGACAGACAAACAGGCAGGCAGACAGACAGACAAACAGGCAGTCAGGCAGACAGGTAGGCAGGCAGGCAGACAGACAGACAGACAAACAGGCAGGCAGGTAGGCAGGCAGTTAGACAAACAGGCAGGCAGGCAGACAGACAGACAGACAAACAAGCAGGCAGGCAGGCACAAGGAAGACAGACATAGAGAGATAGGGAGACATACAGACAGACAAACAGGCAGGCAGGCAGGCAGGCAAGACAAACAGGCAGGCAGACAGGCAGGTAGGCAGACAGACAGACAGACAAACAGGCAGGCAGACAGGCAGGCAGACAAACAGGCAGGCAGGCAGACAGGCAAACAGGCAGGCAGGCAGGCAAACAGGCAGGCAGGCAGGCAGACAAACAGGCAGGCAGGCAGACATGCAGGCAAACAGGCAGGCAGGCAGACAAACACGCGGGCTGACAGACAAACAGGCAGGCAGACAAACTGGCAGACAGGCAGACAAACTGGCAGGCAGGCAGATACAAGAAAGACAGACATAGAGAGAGAGAGGGAGGGAGACAGACAGACAGACAGGCAGGCAAGCAGACAGACAGACAGATAGACAGACAGACAGACAGACTGACAGTCAGGCAGACGGAAAGAAGAAGATTGAGAAAAGCAGAAAATTAAACAGGCAGGTGGGGATTTTAAAAAACAAACACGAGAAAGAAAGACGATAAATGAAGAAACCAATCAAATGATCAATCAATCAATCAAATAATAAATCAATCAGTCAAATAATCAATCAATCAATAAATGACAGAAAGAATGAAACAAAAAGGAAAGAAACATTGAAAGCAGGGAGAAATGTATTGCAAGAAAAACTAAAGCTTCATCAAAATCAAAAAGAAAGATATAACTGCTTTTTTTTTTAAACGGAAAGAAAAAAAATATAGTTGTATAAGAATGACAGAACGGAAAGAAAGGGAGAAACAGCAGAAAGTCCTGGAAGACATGAAAGGAAAAGAAGAAGAAGAAGAAGAAGAAGAAGAAGAAGAAGAAAAGAAGAAGAAGAAGAAGAGATGTTGAAAATTGTCAGCAACTTAGTTAAAAGCCAAGTGGGGCACGTTTGTACTGGGTTAATGTTGGTGTAGTTGGTTTGGTTTTGGTTTTGTTTGTTGGCTGGGTTTTGTTGTTGTTGGGTTTTTTTTGGGGGGGGGGGGGGGTCTTACAAATTAGGGGTGTTGTTTGGTGTGTGTTGTTGTTGTTGTTCTTTTTGGGGGGAAGGGTTGGGGGTACATGGGGCTTTTTTTATTTGTTTGGGTTGTTTTATTGGGGTTTTTTTTTAATTCTTTTATATCGAGGATAATGGAATAAGCACTCGTGTGCTTTTTTACATCCAGTCCCCGTGTGTATGCGGTTTTGGAAATTTTGTCATCTGTTCCCACCGGCACATCAATGGCCTACTCTTACGAAAAGCGGAACAGGATTTAACGTGTGCGCAAGATGTTCTGCGTCTCATTCGAAGGACTTTTGGGGAGAGTGGAGTCTGCACTGATGTTAACTCTACGGTTGTTGGGGGTGTTGTCTTTTGTTGTTTTTTGTTTTGTTTTGGGCTTTTTTTTCGGGGAGGGGGGTTGTGTAAAGGGCCCTTATGGATCTGATTTAGGATTTATGAGGAATGTGGGAGAGAATAAGGGTGAATATCTTTTTGAATAGTGTCTGTGTGTGTGTGTTTGACTGTGTGTAGGGGTGTAGGGTTATGTTGTATGGTGTGGTTTGTGTGTGTGTGATGGTGTTGCTGTGTGTGTGTGTGTGTGTGTGTTGTGTGTGTGTGGTGGTGTGTGTTAGTGTGTTTTGTGTGTGTTGCGCGCGCATGCATGTGTGGGTGTGTGTATGGTTCTGTGTGTAGAGGGAGAGGGTGGTTGTGTGTTTTTTTTTTATGTCTGTTCTCTGTGTATAGAAAGGGAGTGAATGTGTGGTGTGAAGAATGTTGTTGTTGTGTTTGTTGTTGTTTTTTTGGGTTCTGTCTAGTGTTGATAATCTTTTTAAAAGTGTCACAATATATATAGACAATGGGAAACATGAAATTTAATGAATGTAACAAATGAAATAAGAGTGGAAGGAGAAAAGGTTCATAATATAGCGTGGGTTGGTATTTTTGGGGCAGAATAGCGCCCCACCACCCCCGACCCCACCTACCTAAAAAGTAATTCAGAGTAATAACTTTATGAGAGGCAAGATTAAACTCAACAATTGGAACATGAATGAACTAATGAATGTAACTACAACAATTATTCAAGTGGACTATGCAATAAACATCTGGCAATAGTAAAGGCTAGCTTTGAATTTTCAAATACATTTTCCAGAGACTGTTCAGAAAATGTAGGTAAAAGTTTTACAATAGGGCACTCAAATATGATATGAGTATTGGAATATGATCCCCACATGTTTACAAAATTTTGTAAGGAATGTATTTAACTTCATTCTAAAATATAGTGAATTAACCCTTCTCACGGTTATAAAACGCGAATCTATTTGAGAAGGAGCCATATAACAAAAAATATGGGCAGTGGTCAGGCAACTTTTTAAATATCGTTCCTTGAATTGATCAGATTCTTTAAACTTACCCCATGATGTTTGTTCTAATATACGGTATCCTTCCTGTAGAGATATGCAGTTCTATCGATTCCATATCATGTCTTGTCCCCTTTTTTGCAGCTCTGTCAGCCCACTCATTTGAAAAAATTCCAACGTGAGAAGGCACCCAACAAAAAGAAATAGGAATACCTCTTAAACTTAGGAGGTGTATTACATATTTGATTTCAAAAATAATTCTGGAGACCTTCTTGAAGTTTGAGGATTTGGGTATACAATACTGACTTCGAGTCAACACAAAGCAAGATATGAAAGAGGTAAAATGGAAAATCAAGAATATAGTCAAAAGTCATAAGAACTGCAATAAGTTTAGCTGTAAATATTGAACGATGTTTACCAAGATAGTAAGATTTCTCAATTTTAAGTGCTGGTATGACAAATGCAGAGCCTGTGTCATGATTTTCTAAAACAGATCCATCGGTATAAACTTTTAAGCAGTCAGCATACTTATTTTCAATATGCGACCGAACATCTGCAACCATGATGTTTTGATTTTCATTCTTTTTTTCATTAATATATTCTGTATCAAAACAGGCTTTATTATCTCCCATGAAGGACAATGGTAAAGCTTCTTTTTGTGTTTCTAATGTATATTGGTATTAAGGTTTAGATTTTGAAAGAGGTCTGATACATAAGTGCCAATAGGCATTAAACACAAATTTGTTTAGCCCTTTTTGGAAAATTCGTTTCTGCTTGAACTTTTAATTCACTACAGACACAATTTTCGTCATTCGTGCTCCGTAAAACATATTTGGCGCATGAAAGTTGTCGGTATTCAGCTAGGGGAAGTTCCCAATTTCCTTATAAGTTCCTCTGTGTGTGTGGGTTGTCGTGCGTTGCGTGGTGGGCCGTGCGGTGCTCGTGCATGATGATAAAGGGAAACGACGAAGACAACGGTGATGATGATGGAGGAGGAGGAGGAGATAACCACGACAATGATAATGATATCGAAATTAGCTCTAAAACTAAATTAACCAAAAACACATTTTAGACAACAAGACATGTTTGAAAACACACACACACACACAAAACACACACAACACACACACACACACACACACACTGACACACTAACACTAACACACGCACGCGCTTACACACACTTTATATTCACCCAAAAAATAGTCCGTACAATACCACCAACGATCAACCATAAAAAAAATGTCTACTACGGCAAAACAGGTCTCCATTGGAGAAGCACACACGAGAGAGAGGGGGGGGGGGGGAGACAGAGCCGGGAGACAGAGCCGGGGAGAGAGACAGAGACAGAGAAGGCAGCCACCCGTAACAAATGCAATCAACCCGGACCCTCCAACAATGGACGGCAAGGCAAATTTAATCCCGCCACTTAGCGGCACAAGCCAGCCTGGCGGCCACACTCCACACTTAATGGCAATCAATGGCCATCCCGCAACTCGCAAACCCCCCTAATCCCCCTTTATCCCCTGCAGGATTAGGCGGGATCAAGCCTCCCCTTTATAAAGCCCTTGACGTTTTGGGGGATCGTCAGTGCCACAGGGGAAGGGGGGAACCAGGGGGAAAAGGAGGGAGGGGAGGAGGGACAGAGAGGAGGGCTGGAGTGAGTGTTGACAACTCTAGGTGGAGACATTAGGGGAAATCCAGCCGTGTGTGAGACTCATTTGGCTGAATTCTGCTTTGTGAATGTTGTGGACGTTTTCTGAAGCATAAAAACCATCAACAAAGATCTGTTTTTTCCTCGGTGTGTGTGCGTGTGTCACTGACAGTCGGCAGACCTAAGGAACTGCCCACCCTGTGAAAACTCCGCTAATCTGACCCCCACTGCGGTTTCCCAGAGAAAAAGAACACAGCGCGAGCTAGTCACTGACCCTGCCTGACACCATGTCCAGCCTCGATTCCGAGTCCGAAGGGGGTGGGGGGTACAGCGGGGAGGAGGAGGAGGAGGAGGAGGAGGAGGAGGAGACGCGCACTGCTGCCCCCTCCCCTGACGTTCTGCACTGCACCGCTGCTGACCCCCAAGTGCAGACTGGTCAGAGAGGCGGGGACACCTCGCAGGACAACGACCATCGTCCGAGACGAAGACTGGAGAGAAGAAGAAGAAGAGCGAGAACTCTTCCAGTGACGACGAACCACACAAAGCAGAGAGGCCCAGAGCAAAGACGACGACCCACACAAAGCAGAGAGGCCTGGAGCAAAGGACGACGACCCACACAAAGCAGAGAGGCCTAGAGCAAAGGACGACGACCCACACAAAGCAGAGAGGCCTAGAGCAAAGGACGACGACCCACACAAAGCAGAGAGGCCCAGAGCAAAGGACGACGACCCACACAAAGCAGAGAGGCCCGAAACAAAGGACGACGACCCACACAAAGCAGAGAGGCCCGGAACAAAGGACGACCATCACACTTCAAGCGAGGACCTAGACAAAGGCGGGAGAACAAAAGCGAGGACTCCGGTCAAAAGGGGACGACCCCACAAAGCATGTACCGAGCGAAATTCTTCAGGGTAAAAGGGGACAGAGAACGAGCTTCCATTCATAGCCCACCACCACACAACTTCGCAAAGCCTTCCTCTAGACCCCGTTCCTCAGCACCTCCTCGACGTTCTTCCTCAGCCCTCTCCTCAAAATCCTCCCCCGCCCCTTCCTCCTCCCTCCCCACTCCGGGTCAAAAACCACGCGCCGCAACTGCTTCCGGTTCCAGAATGCACAGCGCGACCTCCGCTCCAGGGGACTCTTGGCGCCGCCCCGCCTCCTTCCGGAGAGTTCCTCGCTACGGGTCTCTGCCCCCTCGCCGCCAGCCCCCCCTCTTCCCCACCTCCGCCTCCACGCGCAAAGTCAGCCAAGAGGAGCTGGACGAGGTTGTGGGCAGAGTCACCAAGCCCACTGTGGCCAGCAGGGGCGGGGTGGACATCCGCCACAAGGACTGGACCTACCGGAGACCTCCGCCCAAGAAAGTCAAGGACGATGAACTGGACAACATCGTCCACCGAGTCACCAAGCCCACAGTGGCCAGTCGGGGCGGCGTGGATCTCGAGGACAAGGACTTCACCTACATCCAGACCCCGCGCCTCAAGACTCTGCCCGTCATCCCCGGGCTGGATCGTCGCTACCTGGGGCTGCAGCACGTGCCGCCCGCGCAGATGAACGACCTGCTGTTTCGCCTGACGCGGATGACGCGAGCCTACAGCGCCAAGTTTGCGCCCAACAGGAACGTGTATGTGGACAGGGAGCCCGGCGCTCACATGGTGCAGAGGAGGAGCAGGCCTGAGGTGGTCTGAGAGGCGTGGCTGGGCTGGCTGTTGGTTCTTTGTTGGTGTGAGGTGACGTTTGTTTGGTGTGAGGTGACGTTTGTTTGGTGTGAGGTGACGTTTGTTTGGTGTGAGTTGATGTTTGTTTGGTGTGAGTTGATGTTTGTTGTGTTGTATGGTGTGAGTTGATGTTTGTTTCTTGTGAGTTGATGTTTGTTGTGTGTGTTTGGTGTGAGTTGATGTTTGTTTCTTGTGAGTTGATGTTTGTTGTGTTGTGTATGGTGTGAGTTGATGTTTGTTTCTTGTGAGTTGATGTTTGTTTGGTGTGAGTTGATGTTTGTTGTGTTTGTTTCTTGTGAGTTGATGTTTGTTTCTTGTGAGTTGATGTTTGTTGCGTGTGTATGGTGTGAGTTGATGCTTGTGATGAGTTGATGTTTGTTTCTTGTGAGTTGATGTTTGCGTGTGTTTGGTATGAGTTGATGTTTGTTTCTTGTGAGTTGATGTTTGTCTTGTTTGTTTGTTGTTAATTCATGTTTGTTGTGAGTTGATGTTTGTTTCTTTTGAGTTGATGTTTGTCTTGTTTGTTTGTTGTTAATTCATGTTTGTTGTGAGTTGATGTTTGTTGTGTTTGTTGTGAGTTGATGTTTGTTGTGTTTGTTTGTTGTGAGTTGATGTTTGTTGTGTGTGTTTGTTGTGAGTTGATGTTTGTCGTGTTTGTTTGTTGTGAGTTGATGTTTGTTGTGAGTTGATGTTTGTCGTGTTTGTTTGTTGTGAGTTGATGTTTGTCGTGTGTGTTTGTTGTGAGTTGATGTTTGTTG
>CM054167.1:36347499-36359999 GCA_028751875.1 Rapana venosa | reverse complement strand
TTCGAGCCACCACCCAGGCGCCCGTTCCAGGAGATCATGGTTCGCCTGGACTGAACCTCAGTGCCCACTCCGCTCCCCCAAAGTTCTTCAGATGAGACTGTATAAATCCAGGTCCCGTGTGCGAACGCACGCGGAACATTTTACGCACACGTTAAAACCCGTTCCGCCTTTCGGAAGAGTAGGCCATTTCGTGCCAGTAAGAACGGGTGACAATTTAAAATACTGCATGCTTCGTGTTTAGACATGATCCCCGAAGAGGGAATGCGGGTACCTTCATGGCAGGCAGAAACGGTGGCACAGGCAACATCTGACCGTTGCTGAACCTCAGAGCTGCTAGCCGAGAAGGAAAGGAAGGAAGGAGGCAGGGTGGGTCACTGTGTGTGTATGTGTGTGTGTGTGTATAGGGGGGGGGGGGGGGGGGGGGGGGGGGGGCAGGTAGTCTGTCTTCAGACAGTGCCGCTTGAGGACCACTGAGCAAAACGTGCCCTCACAGTTTTTCTTCTGGCAAGTCGTGCTCCTATCTTCCTCTGAATGTTATCATACATCACGGGATCTTTAGCGTGCGTAAGTAACTATCTTATCTGAACCCTATCATAGATCACAGGATCTTTAACGTGTGTAAGGAACTATCTTATCTGAATCCTATCATAGATCACGGGATCTTTAACGTGCCTAAGGAACTATTTTCTTTCCTGTCTGTGTACGCAAAAGTAAACATACATTTTGCTGATTAATATTCATGTACTTGTTGATTGCTAATTTGTCCACAAGTGAATGTGTGGGGTGTGTGGGGGGGTGGGGGTGTAAATTATTTTAATAACTATCTTCATGTAACCCTGTAGGTGTTGTTTAAGTAATGGTAGATTCCTGCGTAATTCTTGATATCATTTTAGAAATTAGAGTTGATATTGTGGGGAAAATACTTAGGAGGACTGGACAGACTGGCATTTGAGATTTACTTGTCATTTCTATGTTGGAATATCTTTTCATTATTCATTTATATGATCAGTTTTAAAACTATGGTCTTGTTGTAAGAATTGTTGTTATTGTTGTTGTTAATGATGATTTCTAGTTTATATGTAAAATCTAAAGGATTTTTCTATTTAAAAAGTAATATTTCTCTTTAAATCGGCTGCTCAAATCTGACTGAATTGTTCAGAGAATAATGGTTGAGGGATTGCATTGAGGAACATAATTTCGTTTCGATGATCCTTCAAAAATGAAGGGATCGTGACTGTGTCTAACTCAATTTCTTTGCAAATAAAAAGCTCACGGTGGTGTTGGATCTGAAAAAATAAATCTTTATCAAGTAAAGCCATGCATTTTTATACATGTACAGGGGGGGGGAGGGGGGGGGGTCCTTGACAAGAGCAACGAGAAGGGGGAGGGGGGACACCTTGATTATAGGAATGAAAACTGTGTTATAAAAAAACCCATCAGATGACCATCTCCGAATGTGTATGATGGGAGCGTGTGCGTCAACGCAAAACAAAGAGAGAGAGAGAGAGAGAGAGAGAGAGAGAGAGAGAGAGAGACAGACAGACAGAGACGAGACAGAGAGAGACAGACAGACAGACAGACAGACAGACAGAGACAGAGAGACAGAGAGAGACAGAGACATCAGATTGTGTGAGGAGACGAACTGTCAGAAGCTGGTCTGCTCGGTTATCTGCTGATCTTCAGACAGCTCACTACTATCCCTCAAGTCGGAATGCGGCTACCTTCGTGGCCGCATATGCAAATTCTTACCATTGGTGAATGATTATAATAATAATAATAATAATAATAATAATAAATGATAATGGTGATGATGATGATATGATGATGATGATAAATGGAATTTATATAGCGTTGTATCTTGTAAAAACGCATCAAAGCGCTTGCATTCAACCTATTCTTACGCATACAACCAGTATTATTTAACAGTGTGAACAAATTCAAATGTACATACATACGCGCACGTGCACACACACACACACACACACACACACACACACACACACACACACACACACACATACGCTCGCTCGCTCGCTCGGAGCTCTAGCCGAGGAACGGGAAAAAAAGGTGTACATCTTCTGTTTGCAGTTTGGTTTTGTTTCCTTTTGCTTTTCTCTGTGTGTTGGGCTGAGGAGCTAGTCCTCTGAAGTTCCAGATTTGCTTTTTTTTCGAGAGTAGAGGGGTAAGGGAACTGGGAGGGGATGTATTGGGTTTTCTGGTGGTTTGCTTTATTTGGGGTGGGGGTGTGGGGGGACTGTTTGTTTGTCAAGTCAAAATGACTTGTGTTGAGGTTTTGGGTTTGTTTTGCTTTTGATTTTGTTTTGTTGTTGGGGGTCTAGGGTTTGGTCTGTGTTGCTACTGCAGTTCCTTTTGTCCCTTTTGCTGTTTTTGGTTTGTTTGGATTTTTTGTTGGGGCTTTTGTTGTTGTGGTGTCTTCTTTTTTGGGGGTAGGGGGTAACCTTTTATTATTATTTTTGTGTGGCTGTTTTGTTTTCAGAAAGAGGGTGGGCTTTTTGTTGATAGGGTTTTTGTCTTTAAAATCAGTCATCAGTTATTGTCCAATGATAACTTGTAAAATAGCAGATTTCTCTTTTGATATTGTTAGGCAATCTTGCTGACAAAGAATTGAGAATATGATTCCGCACATGGGGAATTCTTGGGACTGAAATTGATGTGTGTATGGGTACAGTGATAAATACATCGTTCTGCTGCCTTGAACATTCTGTGTGTGTTGTGTTGTGTTGTGTGTGTGTGTGTGTGTGTGTGTGTGTTGGTGTGTGTGTTGTGTGTGTTGTGTGTTGTTGTCTTGCTGTGTTGTGTGTGTGTCTTGTCTGTCTGTGTGTTGTGTGTTGTGTCTGTGTCTGTGTCTGTGTGTGTCTGTGTCTGTCTGTGTGTCTGTTCGTGTCTGTCTGTCTGTCTGTGTGATTGTGTGTGTGTGTGTGTGTCTGTCTATGTGTATGTGTTTGTGTGTATGTGTGTGTGCGTGCGTGGATGAATGTACATATGTGTTGGGAGGGGGGAGGAGTCTTTAGTTCTGTTTAACGTATTCTCACTAAACTGTGATAAAGACGAGAATGTGTGGTGTGTGTGTGTGTGTGTGTGTGTGTGTGTGTGTGTGTGTGTGTGTGTGTGTGTGTGTGTGTTGTGTGTGTGTCCGTGTGTGTGTGTGTGTCCGTGCATGGGTGTGTGTGTGGGAAGGAGGGGGGAGGGGTTAAAGCTATTCTGGCACTTAGCCAAGGGGGATAACAAAAGCCGTGGTCTGACCAACTATTGACGATCACAGTGACTCCCTCTTCTTGCCAAGTGTATCCATCAGAATTAAGGTTGTCGATAAATGCTGTGGTGTACTGTGTTGTATTGTATTGTGTTGTATTGTGTTGTATTATGTTGCTCTTTGTTGTACTGTGTTCCATTGTGTTGTATTGTATTGTATGTTATTGTATTGTATCGCACCGTATTGTGTTGTATTGTATTCTGTTGTATTCTTTTGTATTGTATCGTTTTTATTGTATTGTGTTGTATTATTCTTTTGTATTGTGTTGTATTGTTTTGTATTGTATTACATTGTATTGTATTGTACCGTGCTGTGTTGTGTTGTATCGTATTGTGTTGTTCTGTGTTGTGTTGTATTGTGTTGTTCTGTGTTGTGTTGTATTGTGTTGTTCTGTGTGGTGTTGTCTTGCATTGTCTTGTATGGGTGGAGCGGGGGTTTAGAGGTCACACACCGGCCTAGAAAGCGAAAGGCCTGGGTTCGATCCCCCTTGATGTCCGAAACTACCCCCCCCCCCCCCCATTCAGTACACTGTGAATGGTGGTCTGGGTGCTAGTCTTTGGTATATGCATGACATAATGCAACACCAGACAATTCAATACAAAATAATATAGAATTCATATAGCGCTATATGTTGTATAAACAAATAAAAACGCATTACAGTGAAACAACACAGCACAATACAACTCAACCCAAAACAACAACACAAAACCAAAAAATATTGTACGATACAATACAATATTCTATTGTGCACCACTTTAAGTCACGGCAGATTTCTCTGCGTGAAATTCGGGCTGCTCTCTCCAGGGGAGAGCGCGTCGCCACAAGAGCAGCGCCACCCATTTTTTAGTCTTTTCCTGTCTGCATATATGTATGTGTTTCTCTATCAGAATGGCTTTTACTACAGAATTTTACCAGGGACATTTCTCTTGTTGCTGTTGGTTCTTTTACGTGCACTAAATGTGTGTTGCACTCGGGACTTCGGTTTATCATCTCATTTGAAAGACTAGCACCCAGTCCACCATTCTCAGTCTAGTGGATGAGGGGAAAGTTTCGGCCACAAATGGGGATTGAACCCGGACCCGAATCGAACCCTGTACTCTTGGCTTTCTGAGGCAGGTGTGTCACTTGAAGACCACGAAGCAAAAACAATGCAAAACAATATGAAACAATGCAATAAACACAATACAACTCAATACAACTCAATACAACACAATTCAACACAATGCAGTCATGTAATGCAATAGACTGCAACAGAACACAACGCGTCAAAACACAGCTGAACACGGCTCAACACTGCACAATACAACACAATGATAACGATAATGCAACACAAAGCCAAACAAGACAATCAGACAATCTATTTAACGTGCCAGGAAATGGGTTGGCACATCGCCATGGCAACAGATTTAGGGCCAGTAATCCTGAGCAACAAGCTAAAGAGTTGGTGGAGTTGTCTGCTCATGCACACAGTTTCGAGTCATTGCTCTTCATTATTGCGGAACTCACATATTTCTTCCGCTAACATTTATTTAGACTGTTCTTCGTCGTCGTCGAGCGCTCAGACAGCACCTATTGTTGTCTGTTAATGTGTTGTGCTGCCGGTAAGCACCTGACAAGTCAGGCCCAGCGCATCCGATTCCGGCAAGAGAGAGAATGTTATCTTTTAAAGACTTCTGGGGGGAAAAGGCAGGAGAATGGACCAAGAAGGCAGAAAATAGACAAGAAGGAGGTGCCAGGAAGAAAAGGAACAAGGCAGAAACTAGAGAGGGATAGAAAAGAGGGAATTCCTAGCACAGAATCTCCAGAAGGTGGCGATGCTGTTTATACTGACAGGCCCCCCGACATCCCCACAGGGGAGGTTATACAGTTTGGTACTTGCAGTGTTTAACTTGCTCACCACACACAACCTGAAAAACTCAATGCAATACTCCAATGCCGTTGTTGTTGTGCGTTCCTCAGCTTATCACCTGGGGTCACCCAGAAAATGCCACACTCTGACTCACTCATCCTACTGCGAGATGGAGTTGAATGAGAAGTGTAGGGTTTTTTAAACTCTTCATGCACTGACCTCATCACATAGGCAGCCATCCTCCGATTTCAGAGGATTGTTTCTCTCTACTCATGGATTGATTTAAAATAAGATTTTGGGCATAACACTCTATACATGTTGTTATGTTAAGAGCTTATCTATACATGATGTTATGGTAAGAGTTTATATTGGATGAAGACCGTCTATATATGCTGTTATTATCAGAGCTTATCTATCCATGTTGTTATGTTAAGAGTTATGATAACTGAAGACATATGATAACTGAAGACAATCTATTATGTTGTTATGCTCAGAGCTTATGATGACTGAAGACAGTTTATACATGTTGTTATGTTAAGAGCTTATAATGACTGGAGACTATATAATTATGTTGTTATGTTAAAAGCTTATGATGGCTGAAGACAATGTATACATGTTGTTATGTTAAGAGCTTATGATGTCTGAAGACAATGTATACATGTTGTTATGTTAAGAGCTTATGAACGATGAAAATCTATACATGTTATTTTAAGAGCTTATGAACGATGAAGACAACCTATACATGTTGTTATGTTAAGGGCTTATGATAGTTGAAGACAACCTTTACAAGTTGTTTCTGCTAAAAGCTATGATGAATGAAGACAGTCTATACATAATATTTCAAAGTATATCAACAACTCATGCAGACCTGGCAATTTCCTCACAACCATAACTCTCTATCTGCCTAAATGCCTGCAAAACATGGTTTTCCACGGACACATCTGCACAGTCCCCATGCCCCATGTGCGGCGCGCAGACTGAAGATGAAATGCATTTTTTGTTTGATTGTAATTCGTACGATGACATCCGTCAGAAATGCCTCATATTTAATGAAGAAATCTCAAGAATTAGACATATAGTTAGCATTCTCTTGATCGAAGATGAAGTTCTTTTAAAAAAATCGCTTGCAAAATTTATCTCCTTTGCTTGGGACAGCAGGAAAAGAAAACTGCAGTTAACTGATATACCTTTTCAATGTATCACTATTTTGTTTTCCATATTTGTGGACTACGAACTCCGTTGGCTAAATTGCCTTATTTGAATGTGAGGGTTGGGTGGTCGATTTGTCCCACACTGTTGCTGATTTGCGGAAAACATAACACTGGTGTGTGTGTGTGTGTTGTGTGTGTGTGGTGTTGTGTGTGTGTGTGTGTGTGTGTTGTGTGTGTGTGTGTGTGTGTGTGTGTGTGTGTGTGTGTGTGTGTGTGTGTGTGTGCAAGCCTTGTGGTAACAATTAATGTATGATAACAATTAATGCATTCGGTTGAATGTATTTATTGCGAGATTCCTTTTCCTCTTTCGGCTTTCATTATTTCCTTGTTGTTTAAATTGTGTTCATACTGTGCTCCTTGCCAAAAAGACTGTATTGTTAATGGTAATAACTTCCTTTCAGTGTTTAGTGCTCTCTCTGTTTGTTAGTTTCGTCTTCTCAAACTTTCACTTGGTCTCATCCTATTACAGAAAAGAGAAATTGGGAGGGGGGAAGACAGACAGACAGACAGGACAGAGAGAGAGAGAGTAGAGAGATGAGAGGAGAGAGAGAAGAGAGAGAGAGAGAGAGAGAGAGAGAGAGAGAGAGAGAGAGAGAGAGAGAGAGGAGAGAGAGAGAGAAACGGAAAACTCGTACTCAAACTCGAACTCGAACTCGAAATTTTATTGAGAGTAAATGGATAAGCACAGGGTTTCTTTACACCATGCTCTCACACACTAAAACAGGGAAAAAAAACAGAAAAAAAAAGAAAGAAGAAGAAAAAGTCAAGAAAAACTACATACCCCCCCCCCCCCCCCCCCCACACACGCACACACACACTAATCAAAACAGAAGAACTGAAACTAAACCTAGCAGCAACAAATAGACAAACACACACCAATGCAAAAAAAACCTTCAGGTAAACAAAGTATGCAAACAGTAAGAATCAGCAGTTTTAGATACATTCCAATGAAGATTCAAATGAGCATCATAATGAAATACTACTACTATTATTAGATGAAAATCAAAGAGACAATGAGAAAGAGGGAGGGGAGAAAGAGAAAGAGGGGGGCGGGGAGGGAGGGAGGGAGAGAGGGAGAGAGACAACAAACAGACAACAGACAGGCAGAGACAGAGATAGAGACAGAGATATAGATAGGTACAGACAGACAGATAAACAGAGAATATACAAACGCATTTAACACTATGTTGTAGGGAAATGAATAAGTACAACATTTCTTTGCACCATGCCCTACTCCACTCCCCATTTTCCTAAGGAAAATATTATAGAATAAACCCAACAAGTCTCATCCAAACCAAAGGAATTTGTAGAAGAATGCATGAACACACACACACACACACACACACACACACACACACACACACACACACACACACACACACACACAAAACAAGCCCAAATTATCAACGAGAACACGAAAAAATATGAAGAAAAAGACAGCACACTCTCAAACAAGGTTACAAGCAAATATAACACACTCATACACACATTATATTCACAATCAACTAAATAAAACTTTTTCAATAATGGCGTAACAATAATTTCTAGTCTAAGCAGGAGTAGGAAACATGTTGATGCAGCTTATTTCATTGCCCCTCGTCCTTCCTTCAAGTTCTTCACTGTCCATCTGTCCCCACTCAGTCCACATCTTCTGGATATTCATTTCCTCTCGGCTATAGCAATATGGCAGGGCCAAGTGCTTAGTTCTTTCAGACCACCTGAAACAAATATCTCTGAAACGATGTTTTGAAGGATGAAAAACTAGGTTTTTGTTTTAAGTGATCAGGGATTTCATTCCAAAGTTTACCTCCTGAATAAATTAAAGAAGACATAAAGAGATCAGTTCTTGGTCGTGGGATAAACAGTATACTTTTACCTCGAACATTATTTACAATAAACTTGTTGTGAAGATAAGATGGCGCAAGATTATATATAATTTTGTACATGAACACACCTTTGTTAAAACGACATCTTAGATGGAAGGGAAGAATATCAAGTTCCTTGTAATCTGTTACTTCCAAGGGTGTTGATTTAAGAAGCACTATTTTTAAAGAACGTCTATACAAACTTTCTAATCGCTTTAGACAATTTTTACTAGCTAAATCCCAGCATGTGGAAGCATAATCTATGTCAGGCTGTATATAAGCATGAAAAAATACTTTGCGAGTATGTTGATCAAGCAAAAGTTTTATTCTATTGAGCTGAAAGATTTTCTGGGCTAACTTTTTAGACAAATTCGAAAGATGACTAAACCAAGACAAATTGTTATCAATATTTAACCCAAGCAATTTATGAGAATCCACTTCTTCCAAGTGTTTATTGTAAACTTTAAGATCAGGTAACTTCAATCTAATGTTTTGTCGCTTTTGTCTGGTTGTAATTAGCATAAATTTAGACTTTTCAGGATGGAGAGCCATATGGTTAAGTTCAGACCAATAAACAAGTTTATCATTATCTTTTTGCAATTCAAAACAAAGTGAACTTGCATCCTTACCTTTATTATGGATCGTGGTATCATCAGCAAATAGTTCACATGAGGTGGAAACGTTCAGTGGAAGATCATTTACTTAAACTGAAAATAAAATGGGACCTAAAACTGATCCCTGTGGAACTCCATAATTAATCGGCATAAAGAGGGAGGTAACACAATCTTGGTATACTGCTTGTTGTCTATTACCTAGAAAGGATGATACAAGTCCAACTGATTCAGAACATAAGCCATACATGTCTAGTTTTTTTAATAGAAGAGCATGATCAATAGTGTCAAATGCCTTAGTAAAATCTACAAAAATGGCTCCTGATAACATATTGTTATTGATGTTTCCATGCCATTGTTCTATGAGATTTGTGAGAAGAGTATGACAGGAGTGGTTCTTCCTGAATCCACTCTGGTTTTGGTGAAATAAATCATGCGTAATAAAATGAGATTGAAGTTTGCTCTTAAGGAATTTTTCAAGGGGCTTAGACAACGTAGACAGAATAGAGATAGGTCTATAATTTGCGGGATCATTTGGGTCGCCAGATTTAAATAGTGGTATTATTTTGTATTGTATTGTATTGTATACCACTTAAAGTCACGCCAGATTTCTTTGCATCAAATTCGGGCTGCTCTCCCCGGGAGAGAGCACGTCGCCACAAGAGCAGCGCCACCTATTAATTTTTTTTTCTCTCTGCAACTGGATTTGTTCCCCTATCAACGTGGCTTTTTTTCTACAGAATTTTGCCAGCACACTCTCTTTTTGCCGTAGGTTCTTTTACGTGCGCTGAATATAACACAGGGGTCTTCGGTTTATTGTCTCATCTGAAAGACTAGCACCAAGACCACCAAGCATGGTAGGGGGAAAGTTTCGAGCCCAAACGGGGATCTAACCACCACACACTTCGAACCGGAACTTTTCGCTTTCTGGGCACCTTTACCTCTCGACCATGGATCCACCAGCTCTGTTAGTTCACATGGTAAGGGTAGCATGGACACAAAGAAAGAAAATAAGAAAACTTGCTGATACCTTTAAAGGTGAGTTTTGTTCAGCCACATGAAAATATGAACTCACTGACTCGATTCGTAGAAGAACGAGTTTCACGTGCGCTCTCTCTCTCTCTCTCTCTCTCTCTCTCTCTGAATTGTGTGTTGTGTTTGGTGGGGCGGTTTTCACCTGCAAAATCACTGTCACGTGCACATTGCACAACCCTTAACTGGAACATGAGTTGTTCCTGGGCTACAGCTCCCAGGTTGGTCAATGGCCAGATTTTGCCAATGCCAGTTTTAACCCACCATGAAAGTAACCACATTCCAACTTCGGAGTTGATGTCTAAACCCCAAACCAGTATGAAAAGCCCCTGACTTCACACAGAGAGAAAGAAAGAAAGAAAGATACGCGAACAGGAAGGAAAGAAAGAAGAAAAGGAGAAAAAAACAAACGCCAAGAAAGAACGAAAGAAGACAGGAAAAACACTAATAAACGAACAAAAACAAGAAAGAATCTAAAAACAATAACACAAACAAACCTAAGGAAGAAAGTAAACAACAACAAAGAAAGAACGAAAGTGTATTACAATACCAAAACAACAAGCACAGAGGCACCGTGGTCGAGTGGTTTAGGCGGTCAACTCGTGATCCAGAGGTCGCGGGTTCGATCCCCGCTCGGCTCAGTGTTGTGTCCTTGGGAAAGACACTTTACTCCTATTTTCCTCACTCCACCCAGGTGTACAAGTGGGTACCAGCTCTGCTGGGGAAGTATCTGGCGACAGACTAGCGTCCTGTCACAGGGGTGGTGAAAAACCATCAGTTCGCTTAACGCTACAGAAACCGGGATAGGCTCGGGCTCTATGGGCCTTCTGGCTCGAAAGAAAACAACAGGCAGATGACAGTCTTTAGTACAGAGCAGAGACATTTCTGCCTTCCCCTGCACTCCCTGAACAGCACTCCACTCTCAAAGCCCTCAGCTCTATTTATAGAGAGGAGGCAGACAGAAAAACAAGTAGATAAAAGAAAAGTTATACACAGGCACACAAACACACACAGTACGCACACGTAGCATGCGCGCGCGCACGCACACATACATACACACACGGTGCGCGCGCACACATACAGAGAGAGAGAGAGGGCGGGTTCTTTTTCTTCACATACGCACACACGTGCGCGCGTGTACACACACATATCACACACACACACATACCGAATTTTTTGTTTCACACACACACACATACACACACATGTGAGTGCTTATTCCATTATCCTCGAAATAAAAGAATAAAATAGCAAAAATAGAGACAGACAGACTGACTGACTGATTGACTGACATGGACAGAAATAAAAGCAGACACATAGACGAACACGCAGATAACTATACAAACATTCAAACCATTCAAGCCGTCCGTTTGCAATGGAGAAAAGATATTGACAACTTTAGAGGGGGGGGGGGGGGGCACAGAATATTTCTTTTCGATTATTCCACGAGGATATCTCTCCCTTTCATTTATATACATTGATCGATATCTTTCTTCTCTCTGCTTTTCGGAATTCCAGACTATTTATTTAGACATTGATGTTTTTCGAAGAACGACAGAATATCTCTTTTCGATAATTCTTTGAGCTTATGATTATCTCCCTTTTCTATATTCATTGATTAACTTCTATCGTATTTCTGTTTTCTTGAATTCCCGGGGCCTGTCAGTATAAATAGCATCCCCACCTTCTCGAAATTCTGCGATAGGAATTTCCATCTTTTCTATCGCTCTCTCTGTTTCTGCCTTATTCTTTTTCTTCCTCTCACCTCCTTCATGTTTATTTTCTGCCTTCTTGGTCCATTCTTCTACCTTCGTTTTTCCAAAAAGAGTTAAAAGATGACGATTCTCTCCCAAGCCGAAGTCGGATGCGCTGGGCCTGGCTTGTCAGGCGCCTAACGGCAGCACAACGCATTTTCGCTCATTTCAGAGACAACACTAGTTGCTGTCTGAGCGTTCAGCGAAGAAGAATATCTCCCTTTTTTGTATCGATCAATTAATGTCTATCGTCTTTCTGTATTGATCAATTAATGTCTAACGTGTTTCTGTATTGATCAGTTAATGTCTATCGTCTTTCTGTATTGATCAGTTAATGTCTATCGTCTTTCTGTATTGATCAATTAATGTCTATCGTCTTTCTGTATTGATCAGTTAATGTCTATCGTCTTTCTGTATTCAACAATTAATGTCTAACGTGTTTCTGTATTCATCAATTAATGTCTATCGTCTTTCTGTATTGATCAATTAATGTCTATCGTCTTTCTGTATTGATCAATTAATGTCTATCGTCTTTCTGTATTGATCAATTAATGTCTATCGTCTTTCTGTATTGATCAATTAATGTCTGTTGTCTTTCTGTATTGATCAATTAATGTCTATTGTCTTTCTGTATTGATCAATTAATGTCTATTGTCTTTCTGTATTGATCAATTAATGTCTATCGTCTTTCTGTATTGATCAATTAATGTCTATCGTCTTTCTGTATTGATCAATTAATGTCTATTGTCTTTCTGTATTGATCAATTAATGTCTATCGTCTTTCTGTATTGATCAATTAATGTCTATTGTCTTTCTGTATTGATCAATTAATGTCTATTGTCTTTCTGTATTGATCAATTAATGTCTATCGTCTTTCTGTATTGATCAATTAATGTCTATTGTC
>CM054167.1:36332499-36334999 GCA_028751875.1 Rapana venosa | reverse complement strand
GTCGAATATCCAAAAGAAAGATCAGCATAGCACAACAGATGCGATGAAGGGGTTATGTGAGAGAGTTGCTTTTTCCTTAGTTCAAAGGCAAGTGCAACGTACTTGGAGAGCTCGATGATGTGTTCAGCTCTAAAAGGGTTAATCGCACAATTGCCAATGGAAAGTGAACCTGTTGAATATGTGGTAGATATTTACACCTTACTGAGTCATGTATAGGACAATCCAAAAGAAAGGGGTGTTCATTTTGAATCGAATCAGGACAAACACAACATTTTTTTCTCATCTGTGTCTTTACAATAACCATAATCATCTGTGGCTATTGATAAGGGATACACAACACCTAAACCTTGCCACAGAGAAAGGGAGAGAGGGGTGGGGAGAGATGGGGAGAGGGGAGAAGAAAGAGGGATGGATGGTCGAAAGAGAAAATTGATGATGTATTTTTGTATACATGTCAAAAGAGTGAAATAGTCTTCATGTATGTGTATATATAATATGTCTACAAGATTAGTGTGCGCGTGTGTGCTTGTGTGTGTGTGTATGTGTGTGTGTGCGCGCGCGCTTGCACTTGCATGTGTGTAAGTGTGCGTGCGCGCGTGATTTTTCCATGATATCTTCATCATACCATAATAACAACTCCCATGTGCATGTGGTGTGTGTGTGTGACAATGTTAACTCTCTGTTTCACAGAACCACGACAACCTGCTGACCAAGGAGGAATTCCGAGAGGGATCCAAATCAGATCCCTGGATTGTGCAAGCCCTGACCATGGATATTCCCCAGAATTTGCAATGATCCCCCTCCCACCCCCCCACCCCCCACCCCCCACCCCCAATCCTCTCTCCCTCCTCCTCTTCCTCCTCTCCAAGAACAATTCATGTCAGAACTTCAGAGAAGCAAAAGTGCTGCGAGAAAGCGACGTTGTCTGGGAGAGTCAGGAAGTGACGTCATCTTTTCTGTTTCCGGTTCCGGTTTGAATGATATGACAGAAAGCTAGCTCCTGCGCAGAGAATTGTGGGTAGGATGTCGGCTGGACTGTGACTGACAGTGTAAAGGTTTACCTGGAGTATACTGTGACTGACAGTGTAAAGGTTTACCTGGAGTATACTGTGACTGACAGTGTAAAGGTTTACCTGGAGTATACTGTGACTGACAGTGTAAAGGTTTACCTGTACTCTGACTGACAGTGTAAAGGTTCACCTGTACTCTGACTGACAGTGTAAAGGTTTACCTATACTCTGACTGACAGTGTAAAGGTTTACCTGTAGTATACTGTGACTGACAGTGTGAAGGTTTACCTGCAGTATACTGTGACTGACAGTGTGAAGGTTTACCTGGAGTATACTGTGACTGACAGTGTAAAGGTTTACCTGCAGTATACTGTGACTGACAGTGTAAAGGTTTACCTGCAGTATACTGTGACTGACAGTGTAACGGTTTACCTGCAGTATACTGTGACTGACAGTGTAAAGGTTTACCTGTACTCTGACTGACAGTGTAACGGTTTACCTGTACTCTGACTGACAGTGTAACGGTTTACCTGTAGTATGGTGTGACACTGATTGAATGGTGTTTTACGTGACTCGTGGCGTGACATGACATTGGTGTGTACACACGTTACTGTGTACTCTGCCCTGAAAAGTACATGAAACATTGAGATGTATTTGACACAAAATGTGAATAGAAGATGATCAGACGTGCTAAGAATCCACAATAGGTAGAGATTAGTACAGAGACTTAGACAGCTTAAGGCATAGGCATACAGATTCATGCAAAGATATATTCCCCCGTGGGGATGTCGGGGGCCTGTCAGTATAGATAGCATCCCCACCTTCTGGAAATTCTGTGCTAGGAATTCCCTCTTTTCTATCCCTCTCTACCTTGTTCCTTCCTGTCGCCTCCTTGTCTATTTTCTGCCTTCTTGGTCCATTCTCCTGCCTTTTTTTCCAGAAAGACTTAAAAGATAACAATTCTCTCTCACGCCGAAGTCAGACGCGCTGGGCCTGACTTGTCAGGCGCCTAACGGCAGCGCAACGCCTTTTTGCTCACATGACAGAGAATATTTGCTGTCAAGGAGGAAGAAACGTATTAATACCTAAACAGAATCCATAAACAGCTGTGCACATTAATTTCTCACATACGTATTTTCACAGTGATTCCCAGGTGGTAGGAGTGAGACAGTGCATGTTCTGGGTGATCCCCAGGATGTTAAGCTCGGGAGCGCCCAACACCATCCACAATAAAGAGAGTAAGAGACAGCAACGACGGAGACACGAGCAGAACTTACAAGCATGCATGTGCAGGCGCTTGTTGCACTGTCTCACTGTCGTTCTCAGTGTAACTGTTGACTGATTTTTACACAGATTTTTTTTCTAAACAAGGCATTGCTTTTTTTGTTAGACAAGGAAAGGAGGATAAGATGAAAGGAAAAGAAAAGGAGGAATGAACAATATATATCTCGCTTTTTTGGTAACCTTCAAGACATAAAGATCGAGAAGTC
>CM054167.1:36314999-36327499 GCA_028751875.1 Rapana venosa | reverse complement strand
TAAAATTTTAATTAGATTATAACTATAATAAAATTATAACTAAATTAAATATTATATTAAATTAAATTTTTTTTGGTTTAATTATTATGTGTTTTTGGGCTGTTGGATGTGTGTGTAATTTCTAGGGTATTTTTCTGATTTTTGTAAAAATCACTCTTAAAGATAGTCTGCTTTTTTTTTCATTTTCAGTTTGGTGTTTGTGTGTGGTGGGTTGTGGTGTGGTGTGTTGTGTGGGTGTGTGTGTGGTGTTGTTTGGTTTGTTTTTGTTTTTTGTTTTGTTTTGTTGTTGTGCTTTTGTGTCTGTGAAGTGTGTGAAAGAGAGAAAATAAAAACAATCAATCAAACCCAAACAAAAAGGGGATAAAGAAAAAGCAGGAGGGGAAAAAAAAAAAAAAGAAGAGAAAGGGGGGGGGGAGAGAGAGAGAGAGAGAAGAGAGAAAAAGAAAGAAAAAAAAAAAAAGAAAGAGAGAAGAAAAAAGGGGGGAAAAGAGAAGAAAGAAGAAAAAAAGAAAGAAGAAAGAAAGAAGAAAAAAGAGAAAAAGGGGAGAGAGAGAGAAAAGAGGAAGAGAGAAAGAGAAAGAAGAAAGGAGAAGAGAGAAAGAAAGAAAGAAAGAAAAAAAAAAAAAGAAAGAAAGAAAAGAAGAAAAAAAAAAAAAAGGGGGAAAAAAAAAAGAAAAAAAAGGGGAGAAGGAAGAGAGAGAGGGAAAAAAAAAAAGAAGAAAGAAAGAATAAGAGAAGAGAAAAAAAAAAAAAAAAGAAAAAAAAAAAAAAAAAAAAAAAAAAAAAAAAGAAAAAAAAAAGAAAAAAAAAGGGGGAAAAAAAAAAAAAAAGGGGGGGGGGGGGGAAGGGGAGGGGGGGGGGGGAAAAAAAAAAATTTTTTTAGAGGAAAATTTGGAGGGAGGGGGAAAATTTTTAAAGGGAATTTTTTTTTGGGGAAAAAAAACCCAAAAAAAAAAGTTGTATGAGAAAAAAAAGGGGGAAAAAAGAAAAAATTTTGGAAGAAAATTTGTTTTGGAAAAGAGGAAAGGGGGGAAAAAGAAAATTAAAAAAAACCCCCAAAAAAAAACAAAACCCCAAAAAAAAAAAAAAAAAAAAAAAAAAACCCAAAAAAAACCCAAAAAAACCAAAACCCCCCAAAAAAAAAGAAAAAAAACCTTTAAAAAATTTGGAGCCCCCCCAACACCCCGGGGGGGGGGGGAAACAACCGGTGGTTGATTTTTTTTATTGGGGGTTGAATCTTTTAAGAGTTTTATTTCCTTATTACATCTCCCCCCGCAATCCCAAAAAAACCGTGGGGCCCCCAAAAAAACCCTCAAAACCATTTCCTTTTCCACCTTCCCGGTTCGGCCTTTTCAAGGGGTTTTGTTTATTTCAGGCCTTTCCAAAAATTCGGGATTTTTTTCCCCATTTTTTCCTTTTTTTTTTGGAAAATGGGGAAAAAGGGGAAAACCGAACCGTAAAAACCCCAAAACCAAAACAAAAGTTTAAACGTTTTTCCCAAAACACCCCGTTGGAAGGTTTTTTTGGGGCCCAATGGTTTTTTGGTTTGGTTTAATCAACCTTTTCATCTTAATTGTGGTTTTTGAGGAGTGGGGAGCCCCCAAAGACTCACCCCCCGGGGTTTTTTCCCTCCCCCTCCTTCGGGCCCTTTCCAGGGTTTGATTCACCCAGGCTAAAAAATTATGGATTTTGACGGGAGGGGTTTTGGGGCGGGGTTTGGGGGGGGGTGGTTTTTTCCTCCTTGGGGTTTTTTTAAAAAGCTGTGAAGCCCTTTTAAAGGCAGGATCCCTTTTTTATTTTTTACATTTTGGGTTTTTCCCCTTTTTCGGGATACAAGGGCCTTCTTTGTTTAATTTGGTTTTTGAAAAAAAGTTTTTGAAAGTTTCCCCCACCCCCTTCCTTCTCCCCAAAAACCCTTGTTTCCCAAAAGGCATTCCGTTGGTTTAAAAAGGGGACCATTTTTGGGTCTTCTCAAAAAATTTTTTTATTCCGATGTTTTGGGGGGTTTTAAAAAGTGTTTTTTTATGCCCGGGCCAACTCTTTTTTTTGACCCCCGGGCTAAAAAAAGGCCCCCATTTTGGAAGCAAATTTTTACCGTTCTGGAAACCCAATCTGCTAATCCTTTGATTTCCATTTTGGCTCCCCATGATCCACCAAGGGGGGTTTGAAAATTTTTTTGGAGTGAAAAAGCCCTACCCTTACCCCAAACAAGGGTTCAAACTTCCCCAATTTTTGGTGTTGGGTTTCCAAATGCTGGGGGTCCTTCAGTTTTATGACACCATGATTTTCAAAAAGATTTTAAAAATTTGGGGTTTCCCCCAAAAACCCTCTGCCCCCCAAGGCAACCCTTTTCCCCAAATGTTGTTTAGATAAATACTGGGGAAAGGTCATTTTTGATGTTAAATCGTTTACATAAAATTTACTTTCAGGTTTGAAAAGGCGGGTTTTGCCCCCCCTCCCTTCTTTGAAAATACAAACTTGTTGTTTTAATCCCTCAACAAATTTTAAAGGGTTTTTCTCTTTCTCCCCTCTTCCTGCTTTTTTTGGTGGCTATCCTTCAGTCCAAATTAAAAAATTATCGCAGCAAACCTTGTTTTGGGGGCATATAGCTGTTTGGGTGGGGAAAATTAGGCATTTTTGTAGATTCCTTTTTTTTCCTTTGGGGAGGGGGGTTTAAGAGTAAACTGTGTCCAGGGGGTTTTGGGGCCTTTTTTTTTTCCTGTCTGCCCAATCTTGTTGGGCAGTTTTTCTTATGGGGTTTCTGATCGGGGGTTTTTCCCCTCCATTTAAACCCAAAACTCACTGAATTTTGTCAGCCCCTGCAAAATTTTCCCCCTTTTTTTTAAAGCGATCGACACCCGTTTTCCACTTCTTTTTCCGGAGGATGGGGTGACTGTCGTGTCTTTGCTTGGGGGAAACAAAAAGGACTTTTGGATCTCCTGTTTTTTCTATATTTTATACAGGTCGGACATTTCGCCCCATCTGTTCAAATATCCGGCGCCCTGAGAAAAAAAAACTTTCCCATTTTGCTTTGGATTGAAAAAAAAAAAACCCTTTACCCTGTTTGTCCCTAGCCAGGGGGTTTTTTTTTACCACTGATATGTTTCTTGCTATTTTTTTTCTTGATTTTTCCCCTTAAAGGGTCTTGGAAACTGTTAAACCTTTATCCATTTCTTTTTTGCCCCCCGTAAATTGGTTTTTTCCTGTTTTTTTTTGTTGACTCCCCCTAATTGTTTCCTTTTTGCCCCCCCCCCTTTTTTTTTTTGGGTTTCATTTTTTTTTTTTTTTCCCTTAAAACTCCCTACCTTGTCGAAAGGGTTGTAGGATGTTAGGTGTAACCCAGGGGTTTTTTTGACGGGTTGGGTTTTTCCCCAAGAACTCGTTTGCTTTTTTCAGTCACTAAAGGGAAATTAAAAAACAAATTCGTCCAGTGTATCTGTCTGATCATCCAGTGATGCTGAAAAAATTTTCCACCTACCCTTGCTTAAAAAATTTTCTAAAAACCTTTCGGGGCCTTTTCAGCTTCTCGAGTAAAATTTGATTTTAAAAGGTTTTTCTGCTTGGGGAAATTTTTTTTTAGCAGTCGGAAAACTCACCCACCCAAAAAGCCCAAAAATTTTTCACCCCTAAGTCTGCTCCTGGAAAATTTTCGTGTGGGGGAGCGATTTAACCAGACTAAACCCGTCTTTTCACCATGATTTTAACCCAAAAAATTTGGTTGGGGTGTTCTCCTTTGGGGGCCAAATGGGCCATGTCCTTTTTCCTGGTTTTTCTTGTGGGGGGGGCCAAGTGTATTCACAAAGCGGGAGGTGGTTTTTAATTTGGCAAACTCCAGGAGCCCAAGCCTCTTTCTTTTGGGTTTTTTTTAATAAAAATGGGCCCCAAAAACAAACCCCCCCCCAATTTTTTCCTTTGGCCTCTTCCCTCCCTTTTGGCTTTCCCACCCAACCTTTGCACAACAAAGGATTTTTTTCCTTTTTTTCTTCGGATTTGATTAGAACCTCTTTTTAGCTGGTCATAAAATTTTTCAGGGTTTTCACTGTGCAGTCTGATTAGGGGCGTATCCTGTACGACATTTATTTTAAAAGGGGGGTTGCCCCTCGGGGCGGATTAAAAAGTCTGCGGACAAAAGGCTGACAGTTTCATGCCGGTTCACGGTGTCTTTGTGAACGAAAACCCCCCCCCCCCCGATTTTCGTGTTTATCCTTTTTCCACGTAGAAAAATTTTGTGGTTTTCCCTGGCCCGTTTTTTCCCTTCCCATTTTTTTTTCCCATTTTACTTCGCGACCCAAGGATGTGCCTTTGATACTGGACATCTCAGGGGTTCAGTTTTTCCCACTTTGCCTGCACCCTTTTGGGCCCCGTAAAATTTTTCCCAGGTCCCAAAATGATGGTGTTGTTTCTGGACGGTTTTTTGTTGTTTTCCTAATCATAAAAAAAACTTTCCGGACCTCTGCCTGATGAGAAAACCAGAAGGGGGGGTCCTTGGTAACCCGGCACAAACCGATCCGGAAAAGGAAATTTTTGGTTTGTCTTTTTCAAAAGGTGACCCTTGGGGCAAATAAACCCTTTGGCGAGCCCACCCCTCCCCAAAGGTCGGATTTTTTTTTTGGGGTTTAAAACCTTCCCCCCAATGTGGCAGGTGGACGGGGTTACAGGGTTTAAACCAGTAAAAGGGGGATTCTTGACCTAAACCTGTAAAAGGTGCGATTTCCAAAAAAAAATTGTTGGTGATTTTCAAAATTTTTTTTTTAAAAAGGTATAAAAAAATGAAAACTGTGCATTTGTTATAGAATTGAGGACATAGAGCAATACCAGGTAGTCACGAGAAAGTTGGAAATAATCATCAGATGAGGATTGCCTGTATTCCTACAGTGTTGACCCCGCGCATGCATATTGCGTAAGGAAGCTAGCAGACGCAAAGGACTGAGGGGGTACAGTGTTTGCTGAAAAATTTAAAAAATTCAAACCTACCAAATTTGTTCAAAATCACATGAGTTTTGAGTCAGAGGCTAGTCTTTCACAAAAAGTGGTTTTTATTTCTGTGGATGCCTAAGTATGTGCGGTATCAATATAAGAGTCGCATAGAAAAACAGAAGGAAAAGAGCGAATTTTTTGTTTATTCTGGTGTGCGGCCTTCACATTATTTGACGAAGTGTATCATCACGTGATAAGGTCAAGGGGCAAGTAACCTCCCCCTTCCCCTTCCAATGAATGACGTCACTCAGGCGAACTTTGTCAAACTGACATGTATGTCAATTTTTTTCCTCCTCTCCCCCTCTTGAGTGCGTTTGCACTCTTCCGGGTACATGCTGCAGGTGCATGTGTACTTTATAGGTAAGTTTCTGTGTGGGTGCGGAGGAGATAAGAGATAAGAGTAGGGGGGGGGGGGGGGGGGAAGGAGATAGGGGACATGTTCAAGAGAGCTAATGGAGGGGGGGGGGGGGGTTCATGTTGTGAGGAGGGTTAGGGTAAGTTGGGGGAGGGGGGAAGAGGGGGGTGATAGGTGTCAGCTGGTGTGTGAGTGAGGAAGGAGGGGGGGGGGGGGAGTGTGGTGGTTGTTTGTGTGTGTATGGTGAGTGTGTGTGTGTGTGTGTGTGTGTGTGTTGTGTGTTGTGTGTGTGTGTGTGTGTGTGTGTGGTGTGTGTGTGTGTGTGTGGTTGCGCGCGCGAAAAGAGAGAGAGAGAGAGCGAGAGAGCGTGTGTGTCAGCGTGTGCCTGCGAGCATATGTGTGTTTAAACAGTACAGAGAACTGCACTAATAACAATAATAACAATAACAACAACAACAACAACAAAACAACAGTAGAGTTGGATAGTAAAGAACACAACAGTGATGCCAAGCGCAGAGCAACACAGTACAAAACAGGAGGAAGAGAGAGAGAGAAGAGAGAGAAGATGAGAGAGAGAGAGAGACACACAAAGAGAGAACGAGAAGAGAACACACAGAGAGAACAGAGAGACAGAGAAGACAGAGAGAGAGAGACCAGAGAGAGAGAGATAATGAAAATGACAATGATAAATTCTTTTATTTCGAGGATAATGAATAAGCACCCATGTGCTTTATTTTACATCCAGTCCAAGAGAGAGAGAAAGAGAGAGAGAGAGTTTCTATATTCTTCAATCGCTGGTTAACTCAAACTCATACACATCTCATACCCACTACAGTTCAAATCCTCAAGATAGTTGTCTAACCACAGTTTACATTTCACTTCTACTGTAATGATCAGAATCATAATTATACCTTAGAATAAAATTAAAGGGGAGATAATGAAGAACTAATCATGTTATGCCACGAACTCATAAAAAATACACACTAGATATACAGATGTGATCCTGGTTTAACAGGTGCACATCACAGGATTACCTAACAGACTTCAAGTCTTTTCTCCCTCCTATGCTTGCATGAAACACACATGTAGATAGATTCTATCTGGGGATAGGAGCAGTGGCTCTGTACAGAGGTAGTATCTTTCGATTCTGTGAGAAATTTGACCCTTAAATCTTCATACGTAGCACACAGAGAGGGGGTGAGAGACAGACAGACAGAGACAGACAGACAGAAGACAGACAGAGACAGACAGACAGACAGACAGACAGAGAAGGATCTACAGAGACAGACAAACAGACGAGACAGACAGACAGAAAGACAGAACAGACAGACAGACGACAGACAGAGAAGGATCTACAGAGACAGACAGATAGAGACAGACAGACAGACAGACATAGACAGAAGACTGACAGAGACAAACAGACAGACACAGACAGACAGAACAGACAGAGACAGACAGACAGATACAGAGACAAGCAGACAGAGAAAGACATACAGACAGACAGACAGCAGACAGAGAAAGACATACAGACAGAGACAGACAGAGACAGACAGACAAGACAGACAGACAGACAAGAGACAGACAGACAGACAGAGAGACAGACAGGAACAGACAGACAGACAGAAAGAGACAGAGAGACAGACAGACAGAAAGAGACAGACAGACAGAGACAGAGACAGCAGACAGACATACAGGAGACAGACAGCCCAAAGACAGACAGACAAAAGAGACAGAGACAGACAGAGACAGACAGATAAAGACAGACAGACAGAAAGAGACACAGAGAGACAGAGACAGACAGACAGAAAGAGACAGACAGACAGAGAGAGACAGACAGACAGAAAGAGACAGAGAGAGACAGATCATATCACACCACAGTAACGCACACCTCAGTATAACACACATCCAGTATTGCACACTACACAACACCACACTGCCAAGCAATGTAACACTAATACAATAACAACACAACACAACACAGCACAGCAACCGAAACACGCAGTACAATGCCGGAACAAGGCTGTCCTGAGAGGACAGTGCAGAACAACGAGAGGTCAGCGGAGTGCAGATCACATCAGGACAACATCCGCTTAGGGCCGTGCCATCACCTGTCTGTCGCCTCTCTCTCTCACAGCGCAGTCAAGCGCAGAATGACGAATCATTTTTGTGTGCTGTGGAACTGCTGACATGTACAGTGATGATACCGCGCGCGCACACACACATACACACACACACTCGCACGCACGCACACGCGCGCACGGACGCACACGCGCGCACACACACGCACGCACGCACGCACGCACATGCACATACGCACACACACTCACAAGCAAGCAAGCGCGTACACACACATCACACATGCACACACACACCACACACACACACACACACACACACACACAGGGGACGGGACAGCCTGGTGGTTAGAGTGATGTATTTGTGATCTGCTGACCCGGGTTTGAATCTCGTTCAAGAGGATTTTTCCTCTGCAGTTAACATCAGTGCCAACTCCACTCTCCCCAAAAGTCCTTCGGATGAGACTATAACCGAGGTCCTGTGTGCAAACGTACGCAGAACATCTTGTGCACACGTTAAATGCTGTTCCGCTTTTTAGAAGAGTAGGCCATATGTGCCGGTGGGAACATATAGTAAAATTTACAAAACTACATAAACACGGGGACTGGATGTAAAAAGCATATGAGTGATTATTCTATTTTCTTCCATTATCCTCGAAATAAAAGAATAAAATAGACACAGACTGCATGCGCGCACACACATGCACATACGTAACCCACACTCGCACGCACTACACTAAATTACACCACACTTCACCAAACCACACCACACAACACAACACAACACCACACCACACTACACCACACCACACCACACTACACTTTTCGTAAGAGTAGGCCATTGTGTGCCTGTGGGAACAGATGACAGAATTTACGAAACCGCATACACACGGGGACTTGATGTAAAAAGCACATGAGTGCTTATTCAATTAATCTCGATATAAAAGAATAATTTGTTTTAATTGAATTAAACTACACCACACCCCACCTCACTACACCACACCACACCACATCACACCACACTACACTACACCACAAATTCACCACAACCCTACACCACACTACACTACAAACCACACCACACCACACTACCCACACCACACCACATCACACCAACATCACTCCACACTACACTACTCACACTACACCACACCACACACATCACACCACACTACACTACACCACACACACCACATCACACCACATCACACCACATCACACCACACTACAAATACACTACACCCCCACTACACCCCACCACACCACATCACACCACATCACACACCATCACACCACACTACACACACCACACTACAAACCCCACCACACCACATCACACCACAACACACACCGACACCACATCACACCACATACACACCACACCAACACACCCACACCACACCACACACACTACAAACCCACCGCCCCCACACCACATCACACCAATCACACCACACTACACCACACCACACACTACACCACTACACACACCACACAAAACCACAACCACAACCCCAAACCAACACTACATCCGCACGCAACACCACACACACCACACACAAACCACACCACCACACCACACTACACACACTACAACACACTACACCACATACACCACACCACACCACACTACACCACACACACTCCACACCACACCAACACACCCACACACACCACACCAACAACCACACACACTACACCACACTACAACCACACCACACACATCACACTAACAACCACCACAACCACACTACACCCACACCACACCACACCAACACTACACCACTAACCCACACCACACTCAACACAACACCACACCACACTACACCACACACACCACACCACACTCACACCCCTACACCACACCCACCAACCACACTACACCACATAACACCACATCACACCACACACACCACACTACACCCAACACACCACACCACACCACACCACACTACACCACAACTACACCACACACACCACAACTCAACACTACACCACACCACACACCACACACACTACACCACACACCACACCACACTACACCACACTAACCACACACCACACTACACCACACCACCACCACACTACAACACCACACACACACTACACCACACACACCACACCACACACTCACCACACTACACCACACCACACTTCACCACACTACACCACATACACCCATCACACCACACTACACCACACTCACCGCATACACCACACCACACCACACCACACTACACCACACTAACCACACACACCACATTACACTAACCACCCACACCACACCACACTACACCCACCACACCTCACCACACTACACACACTACCCACACCACACTACACCACACCACACCACACTACACACACCACTACCCATCACACTACCACACCACACCACACTACACCAACCCACCACACTACACCACACTACACCACACCACACTTCACCACACACACACATCACACCACACTACACCACACCACACCACACACACACACACCACACACTACACATCACACCACACCCCACCACACTACACCATACCACACCACACTACACCACACTACACCACACCACACTTCACCACACTACACCACATCACACACACTACACCACACCACACCACACCACATCACATCACACCACACTACATCACCCACACCCACCTCACTACACCACACCACACCACCATCACACCACACTACACCACACCACACTACACCACACTACACCACATCACACCACACTACACCACACTACACCACACCACACTACACCACACCTCACCCCACATACCCCACACCACACCTCACCACACTACACCACACCACACCACACCACACCACATCACACCACACCACACCACACCACACCACACCACGCAGATTGAGACATCAACACGCAGCACTACATATACACAAATTTATCGTTAATTTTATCTGTATTGTGAAATGACGCATCAGGTCATCATGACACAGACAAAACAGCCCTGTGGGGTGTCACTAAGGGGTACGTGGTCACTAAATGGTACACGAAGTTCAACTGAGCGAACCCGGACCCGAAATAAACAGATATAATTGTAAACTGCTTAGCTCATTGTCTTTTCATCAACACAGATGTTAACACGACCCAAAGTGGATCGGTGGTCTAGAGGTAACGCGTCTGTCTAGAGAGCATTAAGTCCGAGTCGGAAGTGTGCGGTGGTTTGAATCCCGTTTGGGCCCCAAACTTTTCCCCCATCCATTAGACCATGAGTGGTGATCTGGGTGCTAGTATTTCGTATGAGACGATAAACCGAGATACCGTGTGTTACACAAAATAATTTAGCGCACGTAAAAGAACCCACTGCAACAAGAGAGCTGTCCCTAGCAAACTTCTGTAGAAAAAGCCACTCTGATAGGGAAACAAATACAGCTGAAGACAGGAAAAGAAAGAAAAAAAAGGTGGCGCTGCTCTTGTGGCGACGCGCTCTCCCCGAGGAGAGCAGCCCGAATTTCACGCAGAGAAATCTGCCGTGACTTAAAGTGATATAAATATGAATAACCTTTGGGGGAAAAAGGGGGGATATTAATGAGACAAGGAACATAAAAAGAGTGCTCCCCCATCTTTTCCCTGAATGTTGAGGGGAATCAAGGAGAGAAATCTGATGGCAGGTAATATAGGCTAATAATAGGGAGGCCGAGAGGGACGCATTCCAAGCTGAAAGCATACAGTTTTATACCAATAATTATCGGTGCACAGCATTCCTCTCCAAGTTTCCAGACCGGAGGCCAGCTAAGTTTGGGGCCCAAACGGGATTCTCTGTCGAGCACGTCCACTTCACGACACTCGCCACATAACGACACAAAACCCGAACCTTGACTGTTGGGGTGACACCGACCGGAGGCGCGCCACACACACACACACACCACACACACACACACACATGCGCGGCGCACGCACACACACACAAACACACACAACACACACACACCCCACACCCACAACACACACACACTTCCTTCACTGTTATTTTCTTAACTACTGCCAAACAAAGAAAAAAAGAAAGGAAGAAAGAAATGGACGATGATGAAAGAAAGACAGACAGGAATGAAGAAAAAAAACCTTTAAAACAAAATAAGAAAAGAAAGGAAGAAAAAGAGGAGAAAGAAAGACGGAAAGAGAGAAGAAAGAAAGAAAGAAAGAATGATAGATAGATAGATAGATAGATAGATAGATAGACCTCTTTTAAACATTAAAGTATTCCTCTTCCTCAAACGCTGAGACAGCTATTTTTGTCTGTCATGTGGCGTCACAACGAAACTGTGTCACGCTGCCGTTAAGCACCTCACAAGTCAGGCCCAGCACATCCGACTTGGTGTGGGCGAGTTGTTATCTTTTAAATCTTTCTGGGGAAAAGGCAGAAGAATGGACCAAGAAGGCAGAAAAAAGACAAGAAGGAGGCAACAAGAAGAAAGGGAACAAGGCAGAAACAAAGAGAGGGATAGAAGAGAGGGAATTCCTGGCAAGGAATTTGCAGAAGATGGGGCGCTATTTATTCTGACAGGAGGCCCCCTGGCATCCCTAAAAGAGAAAACTAATGTCACAGTAAAACACTCCTCTAAGATCTGTTGATGTGAAAGAGGTTGTTGTTGTTGTTGCTGTTGTTTGGCGTTCCTCAGCTTAACACCCTGGAGCCCCCATCCTTCCCCCTCCCCCTCCCCCACCCCCTCCCCCTCCAAAAAAAAGCACAGTGTCTCTCTCAACGTATCTGGGAATTGCTGTGGGACCCCACAGCTGAAATTCATTCCCTCTCTCCTCTGTATGCCTGTGGTAAAGAAAAGCAGACTGGCGAAGAGCACATCCTTCAGAGGTGCAGCAGCTATACAGCCACCTGAGCAAGAAGATGGTGTGGCTGACGGAGAGAGACAACCCTGCACACCAAGCTGTACGGCCCACGAGAGCAGCTGGAAAGGACGTGCCATATTTTCCCAGACATATCTGACGGTGTAAAAAACGAACGAGAGAAGAAGAAAGAAGACTGTGAGACCTTAAGTACTCACTGGATGAGAAGTTTGTGAGTAAAAGCCTTTGAAACCTGATTTTTTTTTTA
>CM054167.1:36284999-36294999 GCA_028751875.1 Rapana venosa | reverse complement strand
GAGAGGGAGAGAGAGAGAGGGAGGGAGAGAGAGGGGAGGGAGAGGGAGGGAGAAGAGGAGGGAGAGGAGGGAGGGAGAGAGAGGGAGGAAGGAGGGGAGGGACGGAGAGAGAGGGACGGAGAGAAAGAGAGGGAGAGAGAGAGGGAGGGAGAAAGAGGGAGGGAGAGAGAGAGAGGGAGGAGAGAGGGGAGGGAGGAGAGAGGGAGAGAGAGAGGGTGAGAGGTTAGAGAGAGAGGTGAGAGGTAGAGAGAGGTGAGGGAGGAGAGAGGGGAGGAGGGAGGATGGAGGGAGGGGAAAGAAAGGGAGAGAGTGACAGACAGATACAGAGAGAGAGAGAGGCTAAGAAAGAGACAGACATAGACAGACAGACAGACAAACATTAGATACACAGACAGACAGACAGACGGGCACACACACGCACGCGCGCGCGCGCGCACGCACACACACACACACACACACACACACACACACATGTTTTTTCGAAAGAGTAGGCCATTGTGTGACGGTGGAAACATTACAAAATTTACAAAACCGCATATACACGGGGACTGGATGTAAAAAGCACATGAGTGCTTATTCCATTATCCTCGATATAAAAGAATAAATAAATAAGATAAATAAATAAACACACACACATACACACACACAGATAGACAGACAGACAGACAGATAAAAACAGAAACAGACAGACAGGTGAAAAACGATCCCATTTCAAACGTGACTATAAAGTATAAAGTGTGACACGTTCTGCTCCCAAGAAAAGGCAATAGGACAGCAAGACGTAAATCGCGAGGGGGGGGGGGGGGGGGGGGGGGGGGGGGGAGACGGAAAAGGAGGAAGGTGGGGGGGGAGGGAGGGCAGACAGAGAAACAGAGTAAGACACTTAATGAGAGAGATTGAGACGGCGGGAGAGAGAGAGAGAGAGAGAGAGAGAGAGAGAGAGAGAGAGAGAGAGAGAGAGTCTTTTTTATTCTTTTATTTCGTGGATAAAGAAATAAGTAGTCATAGTCCGATCCCCGTGTACGTGCTGTTTTGGAGAGAGAGAGAGAGAGAGAGAGAGAGGAGAGAGAGAGAGAGAGAGAGAGAGAGAGAGAGAGAGAGAGAGAGAAGCAGACAGAGACAGGGTGAACGAACGATTTTTGTTTCTTAAGGGAAAGGAATAAGCAAAGCATTATTCAGGAGAACAAATGAGAGAGAGACAATGACAATGACAATGACAAATGGTTTTATTGTTCAGACTTGGGAGTCCATAAACAAGGGGGAATGGATAGATGCAAACAACTGCAGCAATTCATAAAGTTCACAAAACCTTTTCAAGTAACTAGCTCCTTAAGAAAAAAGAAAGAAAAAAAACAAGAAAAAACAACAAAGAAAACCCCAAACAAACAAAAGCAAAAATCCAAACAACAGACAGATGCAGACATACATACTACATACAGAGAGACAGACAGGCAGATAGACAGGTCTTTGGCCTTGCCAAATAAGCACAATTTTATGTGGTATGCAAAAACGCCTAATTGAAGATGTCTTGGCTGCTAAACAGGTTGTGATTTTCTGTTTTTAAAGGTATAGAATATAAACTTTGGCAGATGTACAACTTGCTCAGGTTCCTGTGACTCTAATAGAGATAACCTCTGGTTTCTGAAATCTTCTAAATTAATCTTGCTTAGATAGGTTTTCCATAATTCAGTGTATGCCGGGCAGTAGAAAAGGAAGTGGATTTCATCTTCAGGAGCACGATTACAATTTGGACAAGCCAGGGAATAATTATAATAGTAATAATAATATATGGAATTTATATAGCGCTGAATCTTGTAAAAAAAAAACACACAAATATCTGGTGTATATCTAAATTTATTGCTTTTTAATTCTGTTACTCCCAGTCTGAATCGTATGAACATAGTACGTATATATCTGGAAGTGATTAAGTCCATGTATTTTTCTGGTTCTAATAGACTTTTGAAGGATCTATACAGATTATAGGGTGGTCTAGTGGTTGTTTTTTCAGACCATTGTTGTCTGAAGCAATCGATAATTCTTTGCTTGAATTCACGTAAAAAAGCTTTATGATTTCCGACTCCTTGAAAAAGCCACACGAAGCCAAATCCAGAGGAGCAAAGAAGATTTCTGATGTGTGTCACCCAAGTTATATGACCTTTTTCATCTAACAAATTTAACATATGGTAAGCCATGCTAGCATATCTCTGGCTAGGTAAGGAGCACAGACGTAGCCAGTAGGAAACAGATCTGACAGCTGACAGCACGAGGAGAGGGTAACGACCTAATTCTCCATACACCATGTAGTTTGGTGTGTGTAGACTAACATTTAAAAACGTTTACATGCGAAAAGATGGACTTTTTCAATCTGATTAAATTCCTGCATGCCCACACCCCAGCTGCATACAGTAGTATAGGAGCAACACGTGCATCAAAAAGTTTACAGATGATCTTGAGGGGAAAGCAATCCAGTTTACCTAGTGTCCACATTTCTATAACACACTTTTTAGCTTTTGTCGTCAAGCTTTCAGTGGCAACATTCAAACTCAAGCGGGTTGTGAAAATAAGGCCAAGGTACTTGTATGAGTTAACAACTTCTAACTTTTGATGTCCAAAGTGCCAGTGTTCCTATTTTGATAAGTGTCCACCGTTCCGAAATACAATAATTTTACTTTTTTTTCAAGATTTACCTTTAATCCAAATTTATTAGCAATATGATGTAAATTGTTCAGCTGATTTTGCAAAAGTAACAGGTCATATGCAAACATTAGGAGGAACAATTCTGTGGCATTTTGACTTAGCTGAATTCCGTGATTTCCATTGCTTATGATATATGTTGCAAGATGGCTTATCAGAAGGGAAGATACAACTGGTGAAGCAAGACACCCTGTTTGAGGCCCTGAAAGCATTCGAAGTAATCGGAACATCCTGCAGATGAACGGATGCAACACAACACTGACGAGTACATAGCTTTGTATGGCCTTTTAGCATTTTACCATTCACACCTACCTTTATTAAGATTTTCCACAAGACATTTCTATTCACTGTGTCGAAAGCCTTTTGGAAGTCCACAAAAGCTACATATACTTTTTTCTTTTGGAATAGATATTTTTGTACGATTGCATATAATATATAGAGTGAAAATATAGTCGGTAGTTCTATAGTCTTTCCGAAACCCTGCTTGTGATTCTAAAATTTTGTTGCTGCTTTCAGCCCATGTTGTTAGTCGGGTGTTAAGAATATGAGTATATAATTTACTGACGCAGCTTAGCAAGGTAATGCCGCGATAATTTCCTGGATTTTCTGGATCTCCCTTTTTGAAGAGAGGAACAAGTATAGCTTTACACCATTCTTTGAGGGTAAAGTTCACTGGTAAACAATGTGTTGAACAGTTTTACAAGGAAAGGGACAATAACATCTGTTGATTTAAGGACTTCATTATTATGTTATCCAGCCCAGCGGCTTTTCTAGGTTTTGCGTGCCTTATTGCGTTCTTAACTTTGTTTCACTAATTTCATCGTTGATATTGTCAGTGTTATCTTCAGTATTATCCGGCATTTCATCAAATACTGCATTAGAGGTGACATCACTCAGTGTATCAGAGTCACTCTCATTCAATAATGAATTGAAATGATTAAACCATTTTTCTTTAGATATGTTGTTTGTCACATGAGTTTTATGTTTATAAACCTTCATTTCTTTCCAGAAATCCTGTGGATTGTGAACAGATTGAAGTATTTTATTTACCTATGAGAGAGGAGAGATTCTTTTACTTCGAGGATAATGGAATAAGCTCGCATGTGTTGTTTTTTACATCCTGTCCCCGTGTGTATGCAGTTTTGTAAATTTTGTCGTCAGTTCCCACCGGAACACAATGGAGACAGAGAAGACAAAGACAGAGAGAACTCTGAACTCTGAATATTTTATTTGTGCTTCGGCCTTGGGCCACAATACACGTGATAGGGACGAAGGGGAGTGGTAACAAGTAAACGAAAAAACTTCAATTAATTGTCTAGAAATGCAACATGTTCAAATACAAAACATACCACTAAGGGCGTTATGGTTATCATCATCCTCAACACAGTCATGACTAAGAGCGTCGTCACTGTCACTATGGGTGATGACAATGCAGACACACAACACCATTATCTGCATCACCTTCAACATCATTGTTTATGCTATAAGTTAACATCATTACAGTGAAATCTCAGTCGCTTCTCAAGTTAACATCTGTATAGACATAAAAAGCAGTTTTTCAGCATCACTTGCTTTGTCAATGCAATCACACACACACACACACACACACACACACACACACACGCACCACACCACGCACGCACACACACACGCGCGCACACACATACACACACACACACATCTTTTAATCATTTCTACAAAAACCCAGTGTTAAACACCATGGAGACACCTTTACCCTGAAATAAAACTGACCAAACACATCAATTCCAGTCAGTTTTCTTTCTTTTTGACTGAGTGAAAACTATCCCTTGAGCCACTGTGCATGTGTGTGGTATTAGACACTTGTGATAATAACATGTGGATCGGGTTGTAGCTTAATCCCCCAGAAACCCCATTCTTCAGTCAGAATATGCAGAACACACGCACGCACGCACACACACACACACACACACACGCACGCACACACAACGCACGCACGCCACACACACACACACACACACACACACACACACACAGAGAAAACTGTGTTCATCTTCCTTTTCTGATTTACAAAATGGACAAGAGTTTTTCTGTGACAGCCAGAGAAGGGGGCCCTTTGGGGGACACGTGGCGATTTGCGTCAATAAATTCTCGACATTGCCTTGTTTTTTTTTTAGAATGGGAAGTTGGGGGGGGGGGGGGGGGGGGGGGGGGGAGATGGATGGGTTTTTTAAGTGTGTGTGTGTGTGTGTTTGTGTGTGAGTGAATGGGAGAGGGGAAAACTCTGTGTGTGTTTTTTGTGCTGTATGTGGTGAAAGGGTTGTTTTGTATGTGTGTTTTTTTGTTTTTTCTTTGGTGGTTTGGGGTTTGTGTGTTTTTGTGTGTGTGGTGGAGAGAGGAGAGAAAAGAGAGAGTGCGTCCTGTGTGTAGGCTAACTCTGCGTGCATGTAACTTGGTGTGTGCGGCGTGTGGGGTTTGACTTGTGTGTGTGAGTTGGGTTTGGGTGTGTGTGTGTGTGTGTGTGTTTGTGTGGGGGTGTGTAAGCCTACATGTTTGTGAGGTCAAAAAAATTACCCCAATGTTACTATGTTTTCACCGTTTATCGCTAGATCTCTTGAAAAAAAAGGCTTGTAAAGTGATGAAATTCCCCCAGTGTCGGTAAGAACGTCTAACGCAGCTCAGGGTAAATAAGTTGGGGGGGGGGGGGGTTTGGGGGGGGGGGGGGGGAAAAAGGCCCAAGTCTAAAATTTCATCATATTTAGTTCATTTTTTAAGTGTTCTACAACCTGGCAAATTTTTTTTAACACATTAAGCTGTTAGTATGTAGCAACATTGATTTTGATTTGTCGAAACTGTTTGTTTGCATAATGGATATCTTGTCTGTTGTTGTTGTTGCTGGGGTGTGTGTTGAGTGTGTGTGTGTGTGGGGTGTTTTTGTGTGTGTAGGGCATGTGTGTTGGGTTTTTTGTTTGTGTGTTTTGTGTTTCCGTGTGTGTGTACGGCGCGCGCGCGCGGCCTGTGTGTGTGTGTTGGTGTGTTTTGTGGTGTCTGTGGTCTGTGTCTTTTTGTTCTGTGTCACTGTGTGTATTGTGTGTTTCCCTCTGTGTGTTGGGGTGTGTGTTTTGTGGTGTGGGGTCTGTCGTTTGTCTGTCTGTCTGTTTTGGGGTGGGGGCGGTTGTTGTCTTGTGGTGTGGTGTGGTTGTGTGTGGTGGGTTGTGGTGTGGTGTGTGTTGTTGGTGTGGTGTGGTGTAGTGGTGTGTTATTGGTGTGTGTGTTTTGGTTGGGTGGTGTGGTGTTGTTGCTGTTGTTGTTTTTGCGGGTTGTTGCTGCTGCTGCTGTTGGTGTTCATGTACTTTAGTGGCAGTGGTTTTTTTTTCCTTCTTCCTCCTCTTTTCTTTCCTCTTTTCCTCCTCTTCCCCCCTCCTTCTCCTTCCTCTTTTCCTCCCTTCCTCCTCTTCCTCCCTCTTCCTCTTCCCCCTCCTCTTCCTCCTCTTCCTCCCTCCTCTTCCATCTTCCTCCTCCTCTTCCTCCTCTTCCTCCTCCTCTTCCTCTTCCTCCTCCTTTTCCTCCTCTTCCTCCTCCTCTTCCTCTTCCTCCTCCTCTTCCTCCTCTTCCTCCTCCTTCTCCTTCCTCTTTCTCAAGTAGAGAGGGTGGCGGGTGGAAAGGGAGATCGAGACAGAGACAGAGACACGGAGACAGAGACACGGAGACAAGAGAGAGAGGGGGGGGGAGGGAGGGAGGGAGAGACAGACTGACAAAGGCAAGGACAAGAGACAGACAGACAGAGACAGACAGACAGATAGAGACAGACAGACAAACAAAAGCAAGGACAAGAGACAGACAGACAGAGAGAAACAGTGAAAGAGACAGACAAACAGACAGGCAGGCAGGCATACAGACAGACAGGCAGACAGGCAGACAAACAAAAGCAAGGACGAGAGGCAGACAGACAGAGAGAAACAGTGAAAGAGACAGACAAACAGACAGGCAGGCAGGCATACAGACAGACAGAGACAGACAGACAAACAAAAGCAAGGACGAGAGGCAGACAGACAGAGAGAAACAGTGAAAGAGACAGACAAACAGACAGGCAGGCAGGCATACAGACAGACAGGCAGACAGGCAAACAAAAGCAAGGACGAGAGGCAGACAGACAGACAGACAGAAAGTAACAGAGAAAGAGACAGACAGACAGGCAGGCAGGCATACAGACAGACATACAAAAGCAAGGACGAGAGACAGACAGGCAGGCAGGCAGACAGGCAGGCATAGGCATACAGACAGACAAGATGGCTGGCAGGCAGACAGACAGGCAGACAGACAGGCGGACAGGCATACAGGCAAGCAGACAGAGAGGCAGAGAGGCAGGCAGACAGACAGAAAAAGATAGGTCGTCACGCTCTAGTGAGTTGTCTAGGCTCGGAGGCGGCACGGTCGTTACTGGGACGTCCATGTTATTTCAAGCTTTCTCTGTTGCTTTTCTTTTTCTATGTTTGAGTGACACGCATCTATAAAGATGGCATGTATGCATAGATCTAGACAGATAGTGACAACCTTGGCTGAATTTTGGCCTTTTTTCTCTCAGTGTGTGTGTGTGTGTGTGTGAATACACAGACAGTGACCATGTTGACTAAATTTTGGTCTGGGTTTTTTTCTGGGAGGTCAAGTCTTTGACTGGAATGACTGGATTTTGGCCTGAGTTTATTCTTGTTTTTGTAGTGTAGACACAGACAGCGACAGTGTTGACTGGATTTGGGCCTGTTGTTTTTTTTAGTTTTGGTTTGTTTTTGTTAGTGTTTCTTTTCTTCTTCTTTTTTTTGGGGGGGACAATGTTGGCTGAATTTTTTTTTTTTTTTTTTTTTTTTTGGGGGGGGGGGGGTAGTGTATATAAACAGTGACAATGTTGGCTGAATTTTGCCATAGGATTTCCTGTTCTTTTGTACTGTACACACAGACATTGACAATGTTCAATACATTTTGGCTTGGGGGTTTTTCTTGTTCTTTTTGTACTGTCGACATAGACAGTGACAATGTTGATTGGATTTTGTATGTTTTTACTGTTCTTCAGAGAGAGAGGGAGAAACAGACAGACGGTTTAATAGTACATCGGCCTTAGGCCACAATACAACAGAGAGAGAGAGAGAGAGAGAGGAGAGAGAGAGAGAGAGAGAGGGGGGGGAGAGAGACAGACACAGGGGGAGAGAGAGAGAGAGTGGAGGTGAAGGTATATGACACGAACAGAGCAAGACAGGGAGGGAGGGAGAGGGGGGGGGGGTGGAAGGGGGCGTGGATGAATTTGATTTTCCTCTTCCTCCATTTTGTTTTCTTTTAACTAGGAAATGAGGTCACAGTCCGCATGCGCAGTCCGCCACAACTGTCGTGTTTTCCTTGTGTGTGTGTAGTGTGCGGAGGAGGAGAAGGAGGAGTAGGAAGAAGAAGAAGGAGGAGGAGGTGAAGAAGAAGAAGGGGGAGGGAGAAAGAAGAGAAGAGGAGGAGGAGAAGAAGAAGAAAGATGAATGATGATGGTGGTGGTGGGGACGACGACGACTATGACGATGACGATGATGACGATGATTGTCTGTTTCAGAAGGTGTTGTTGGAGATTCCAGCACCATAAGGCAGCGACCCCTGGCGGCACACTGGTGTGTCTTGAGGGGCAGATAACCCCTGCTGTCATGGCCTCCGCCGAACCGGAAGGGGCTTTGAAGGAATTGGAAGTGAGTCCTCTGTGTGTGTGTGTGTGTGTGTGTGTGTGTGTGTGTGTGTGTGTGTGTGTGTGTGTGTGTGTGTGTGTGTGTGTGTTGCGCGCGCGCGTGTGTGTGTGTGTGTGGAGTGTGTGGAGTGTGTGTATGTGTGTCTGTGTCTGTGTCTGTTGGTGTGTGTGTGTGTGTGTATGTGTGTGTGTATGTGACTGTGTGGAGTGTGTGTGTGTGTGTGACTGTGTGGAGTGTGTGTGTATGTATGTGTGTGTCTGTGTCTGTGTGGAGTGTGTGTGGTGTGTGTGTGTGTGTGTGTGTGTATGTGTGCTGAGGGGGGGGGGGGGTGTGTATGTGTGTGTATAACATGTGTCTGTGACTCTCTTCTCTCTTCTCTCTCTCTCTCTTCTCTCTCTCTCTCTCTCTCTCTCTCTCTCTCTCTCTCTCTCTCTCTCCCCCTCTCTCTCTCTCTCTCTCTCTCTCTCCTTTTCTCGGTATATGTGTGTGTGTCTTTCTCTCTAAATGTGTGTGAGAGAAGTCCGACAGACAGACGGACAGACAGACAGACAGATTTACATAATATTTCTATTCCACACTCAGTTACATCTCCAACTAAAACTAGACAGCTAACGACTAAACAAAAGCAACAACATCCAGACTAAACATTAAAACAACCAAAAACAAATTTCAGCAACAAAAAGGCCAAAACAAAATGCAAACCACAAGAAAAAAGTTCAAAGAACACCTCCCCCCCCCCCCCCTCCCCTCAGTGCATTTCGCTTTCGGAACAATTAGCCAAATCCAAAGATAGAATCAAGACAATAAAAGAAGGGTCAAAAACTTCACGAAAACAGACACATGTATCAATTTCCTGAAATAAGTAAGGTAGGGAATTCCACACAACCGGGAGCCTGTTGTACTCTACTAATGGCCATTGACTTCAGACGATTAGAGGCTCCATGGAAGAAAGAATGAATATAATGGTGGAGGAGAAGGAAGGGGTGGGGTATGGGAGAGAAAAGGGGGATTGAGGTGGTTGGGGGAGGGGGGGGGGGGTACAGTGATGACGTACCTGTTGTGTCTCATGGGTTTTGAGGTGACAGTTCCCGTTGTTGAAATTGGAGGTGATTTCTCAAGCTGACTGACTGACTGACGGGTTTATGATGGAAGACCTGCAGATCTCAGACAGACAGACAGACAGACAGATGGTTTATTCATTTATTGGCCGAGTCCCTCATCAAGGGACATGATAAAAACGTGATACGAGATGATGATGAGATGATACAGTGCTGATATTGGTGTTGGTATAGGTATTATCTTAATAATATCACTGAGAGTGAACAGACGTAACATCGAAGGTATTATCTTGTGATGTGTGCGAGGTGATGGCCCTATACTGTGCCGTGTTATTCTTCTGTCAGAAATGTCTTCCTGTTTACTTTGGCTTGTCACCCCCATGAGGTTCTGTTTGCCAGACAAGAAAGTCACTGAATTGAATTGATAACGGAAACAAACACTCGAAAGAAGCAAACTGCAAAACAGAATGCATAATAAGAATGAATCATGTTCACCACATAACATTGTAACAAGGTCTCTGAGCTTAAGTGGAGGCACCGTGGTCGAGTGGTTTA
>CM054167.1:36264999-36272499 GCA_028751875.1 Rapana venosa | reverse complement strand
TATTTAGTTTTGGGGTTCAATGGATTGTGTGTGTATCTGTCTGTCTATCTGTGTGTGACTGTCTGCCTATCTGTGTGTCTGTCTGTCTGTCTGTCTATCTGTGTGTCTGTCTTTCTATGTCAGACAAAATGAGTCGGGAAAAAATTTAAAAGTCAGACAATTTGAGTGTGTTTGTGTGTGTGTTTGTGTGTGTGTATATGTGTGTGTGTATGTGTGTGTGTGTGTTTCCTATCTGAATATCTGTCTGCCTGTCTGTGTCCGAGTTTGTACGCATGTTTGCGTGTACATTTGCATGCTTACGTAACTTTAGCGCTTGTACGTATGTTTGTCAAGAGAATTGCATATGCGAACATGCCTGTATGTGTGTGAGTCTGCTTTAATGCATTCGAACAATATACTTATGCTTCTACCAGTTTTCTTTATTCTGAATTCTCCAAGACATTCAGCTGAAGTCTAACGCCTCTGCCCGTCTCTTGACACAGGCCAAAAGCAAACCCAAGAAGAAAAAACCCGAGGACCGAACCCAGACAGAGACACACCCACCAGCGCCTGCAAAAACCCCAGAACCCCACCCACCCCTAGAAAACCCGCCATCGAAACCCCCTCCTCCTCCTCCCCTCCCAAAATCGGATTGCTGCCTCATCCCCAAATCAGGATGCCGATACCGATGAAGAAATTTCAAGACGGTGCACCCAAATATCTCAGCACCTCCCCCACGTGTAAAAGGACCCCCGGCTCTTCCCCTTGCTGCGGAAGGAAGAAGACTTCCTCTCCAGTCCCTGGCACTCCCCCATCCGCAAAAAAGCTGGGGGGAGCTTCTTCAGGGGGTAGGGAAACTCAAAACACACCGCCTCCTAACCGGAAACGTCAAGATTCCGAAATCGACTTGTCGGACCGCGTCCATTCGGTAGACATCGACATTGACGCAGCTTCCTTCCACCGTGACGATTTCGAGCGACAGATACGTCACTGCCTGCCTGCTGACGTCAGAGCGGATGACGTCATGTTCGTGGTGGACGAAATCTACGTCAAGGAGTACTGGAGCGAGGTTCTGGAGGTGCTGAATGCGGGGTTCCGGGGCTGCACGATCTGGTGTGCGGGGCTCTACAGTCGGAACCCGCCCAGTTTCGAGCAGGAGGACTTGATGCAGGTGTTGCGGTGTCCGCCGCGCGTGCAGAAAGTGCTGCATGCCGTGGACTGGGACCCAGAGCGCCGCAGCCGATACCGCCTGGAGACAGACGCTGCCTCTGGCGTCTACACCCCGGGCCTGGTGCCGCTGTCCATCAGACACCAGGTAGTCAGTCAGTCAGTTCGTCAGCTAGTTAGCCATTCATTTGTTCATTTATTTATTCTTTTATTTCGATCATAATGGAATAAGCACTCGGTGTGCAGTTCCCGTGTGCAGTTTTGTAAACTTTGTCATCCGTTCCCACTTTGCCCTACTCTTCCGAAAAGCGGAATGGGCTTTAACGTGTGCGCAAGATGTTCTGCGTGCGTTCGCACACGGCCTTGGTTTATAGTCTCATCCGGACTTTTGGGAGAGTGGAGTCGCACTGCTGTTTACTCCAGAGAAAATCCCCTTGAACGATTCGAACCGGTAGCAGATCACGAGATTCACTTAACACCAGGCTGTTCCGTCCCCTAATGGGAGGGGGATACTTGGTTTTTTGTTGGATTTATGTTGGTTTGGTTTGGTTTTGTTTTGTTTTTGTTGTTGTTATTTTGTTCCTCGGCTTGAAATCGAAGTCATTAAATGGTCCTCCCTCCCTGGGGGGATGCCGGGGGCGTCTTTATGCAGAGCATCCCCACCTTCTAGAAATTCTGTGCCAGGAATTCCCTCTTTTCTATCCCTCTCTTTGATTCTACCGTGTTCCTTTTCTTCCTGTCACCTCCTCCTTGTTTATTTTCTGCCTTTCTTGGTCCATTCTCCTGCCTGTTTTTTTTATTTATTTATAAAACGACATAAAAGATAGCAATTATAACCTACGCCGAAGTCGAATGCGCTGGGCCTGACTTGTCAGGCGCTTAACGGCAGCATTTTTGCGCAGACGACAGACAACAATAGTTGCTGCCTGAGCGTTTGACGAAGATGACCGATGGTGAGAATTTTGCGTATGCGACCAGTTTTTTTTCCCCAGCATTAAGGTAGCCGCATTCCGACTTCGGGGATACAGTTGGGAATTGAATCGACCAATTTTGCCAGGACAGTCAGGAAGTACCCACTTGCTCTTTCCGATTTTCAGTTGTCGTGGGTTCTGTGGCGTGCACAAGTCGGTAAGCACGCGGGTGCCACTGGTTCAGAGTGTCCTCCCAAAGACTTGACCTTCAGTTCGATTTTCCCGCCAAACTGGAAAGAAAGGGCAAGGCCGGGAATGGAACCCAGAACCTCGCGGTTTACTTGTTAGGCAGGTGAACGTCTTAACCGTTCTGCCACCTTCCTTCTTTTTTTAATGTTAATTATCTGTTCCTCGGTGACGGGATAGCTCAGTGGTCAGAACACTCGCTTTCCCCCAGCCAAGTTAAGCAGCGTCGAGCGTGGTTACCAGTTGGATGGGTGACCGTTTGTGCGCCTTGGCTTCAGTACAGTTCCCCCAGTTCACCCAGCTGTAAATGGGTACCTGCCCTCTTTAGGGTCAGGGAAGGTAAAGCAGCGAGAGAGAGGAGATGGGCGCCGCCCTCAATATGCTGGCCCTAGAGAAGTGAGGTCTCTGACGCCTCGCTCCCCTACGACCTTATAGGTTATGGGACTCCTTTACCTTTACCTTATCTGTTCCTCCGACTCTGTGTTCTCTAAACAGTTGAGATGCGTAGTGCCTGGTCTTCTCTCTGTGGGTGTGTGTGTGTGTGAGTGGGTGCGTGCGCATGAGCGCGTGCGTGCATGTGTGTGTGTAGTTATGTGTGAGTGAGTGTGTGTGTGCGCGCGCGCGTGTGTGTGGTGATGGTGTGTGTATGTGTGTGTGTGCGTGCGTGCGTGTGGTGATGGTGTGTGTGTGTGTTGTGTGTGTGTGTGTTGTGTGTGTGTGTGTGTGTGTGTGTGTGTGTGTGTGTGTGTGTGTGTGTGTGTGTGTGGTGTGTGTATGTGTGATGGTGTGTGTGTGCGTGTGTGTGTGTGTGTGGTGATGGTGTGTGTGTGTGCATGCGTGTGTGTGTGTGTGCATGCGTTGTGTGTGTGTGTGTGATGCGTGTGTGTGTGTGTGTGGTGTGTGTGTGTGTGGTGATGTGTGTGTGTGTGTGTGTGGTGTGGTGTGTGTGTGTGGTGTGTGTGTGTGTGTGTGTGTGTGTGTGTGGTGATGGTGTGTGTGTGTGTGTGTGTGTGTGTGTGTGTGTGTGTGTGTGTGTGTGTGTGTGTGTGTGTGTGTGTGTGTGTGTGTGTGGTTGGTGTGTTGCAGTATGCACGCTCTGGCTTCTTGCTTGCCTGTTATCAAATATCATTGTGTGTGTGTGTGCTTGTGCGTGTGTGTGTATATATGCATATATGCGCGTGCGTGTGTGTGCGTGTGTTTGTGTGTGTGTGTATGCGCGTGCGTCGTGCGTGTGTGTCTGTCACGCAGGATCACCCGCAAGTGTCCATCACGGAGTGCTCGCTGTGTGCCTCCCTCCTCGCCTCCCTCCTCACCCACCACCTCGGCTTCTCCCTCCCTCCCCCCGCCCACCCCCTCACCACCACCCCCACCCCCACCACCACCACCCCCCTCACCACCCGCGCTGCTCCAGAAGCGTCTACATCACCTGGAGTCTCCACTGACCTGGACTCGGGAGGAAGGAGTCGTCCTCAGCCCCTGTCATCCTCCTCCTCCTCACTTTCAGGGTGTTGTGGTGGTGATGGTGATGATGCTGCTGCTGCTGGTGGAAGTGCTCAGAAGTCTGAAGATTCGGATCGGTCAAGTTCTGGGCAGGGCATAACTGCAGGTTCTGAGCCAGTGACTGGAGATGGAGGTCCTCAGCAGAGTTCTAGTGCAGGAGAGTCTGGCAGACTGGGCTCTGGAGGAGGGGGAGGAGGGGTGGAAGGAGGAGGAGGGGGGGATGCTAAAAGCAGCTCTGGGGGCTGGGCGCCTCTCTCGTGCTGTGACGTGGTGATGCTGGTCAACATTCCCCGCGCCCTGTACGAGCCGGACCAGCGAGGCTTCCTGGACACCACGAGGCAGGACTTCCAGCGCTACATGGCCTACCTGGCCTCCTGCCCGCTGGTCAGAACCCTGCAGGCCCTGGGTGTGCCCGTCCGGGTGGTGGAGAGCCTGCCTTGCTGGGATCTGCATCACCTGAAGGACGGGCAGGTCAGTGCCGCCTGGGCCTACACCTACCAAGGCCTGGAGAACAAGGTGGTCATCTACCTGCCCGGAGACACCCCCTGGATCCCAGATCCTTACAAGCGGGAGATCCCAGCTCCGGGTCTCTGTCCCGTCCCGCGGAAAAATCCGAAAGAGTGGCGCCCAACTACGGCTCAGGATGTGGCGTCAGTGTCTTCGTCAGTGCTGGGTTGTCCTTGCGAAAAAGAGAAGAGAGGGGAGGTAACTGCTGGTGTGGCTCAGAAGGTCAGTGAGGACGTTCAGAGGAAGTTTTGTCAATGTCAAGGTCAACACGGTGAAGGTGACGAAGCTGTCACACTTTCTGGTTTCAGAGCAGAGCGGTCTGATCAGGATCCTGTCGACCTTTCGTCTTCAGCCCCCAAAACCTACAACAACATCAGCAAAGACTCACAAGGGGCTTCCCAATCTTCAAGAAAAACAGACCAATCTTCTGAGGAGAGTCACAACTGGCCAACATTGACAGAAGATTCAGACAGAACAGCTCCAGAACGTGGCTCACAACCTGAAGTCACCTCAGACCTCAGCGAAGCAGCAAATGTGGCTAGAGGGTCAAGGTCGGATGTGGCTGGAGGGTCAAGGTCAAATGTAGCTGAAGGGTCAAGGTCAGAAGCAGCAACCTGAAGGTGACGGATTTGTGGTGGCGTGATGAGGACATACAGCGCTATAGCAACTGGGACAAGTCCAACTTGTTTGTGGCCGGCTCTCGCTGCCTCTCTCAGCTCATCATGTTCATACCCTGACCCCTGTCCTGATGCCTCTCTCAGCTCATCATGTTCATACCCTGACCCCTGTCCTGATGCCTCTCTCAGCTCATCATGTTCACACCCTGACCCCTGTCCTGATGCCTCTCTCAGCTCATCATGTTCATACCCTGACCCCTGTCCTGATGCCTCTCTCAGCTCATCATGTTCATACCCTGACCCCTGTCCTGATGCCTCTCTCAGCTCATCATGTTCATACCCTGACCCCTGTCCTGATGCCTCTCTCAGCTCATCATGTTCACACCCTGACCCCTGTCCTGATGCCTCTCTCAGCTCATCATGTTCATACCCTGACCCCTGTCCTGATGCCTCTCTCAGCTCATCATGTTCATACCCTGACCCCTGTCCTGATGCCTCTCTCAGCTCATCATGTTCATACCCTGACCCCTGTCCTGATGCCTCTCTCAGCTGGTCATGTTCACACCCTGACCCCTGTCCTGATGCCTCTCTCAGCTGGTCATGTTCATACCCTGACCCCTGTCCTGATGCCTCTCTCAGCCGGTCATGTTCACACCCTGACCCCTGTCCTGATGCCTCTCTCAGCTGGTCATGTTCATACCCTGACCCCTGTCCTGATGCCTCTCTCAGCTGGTCATGTTCACACCCTGACCAATGTCTTGATAACTCTGCCCACGCCATGCAGATGCCTTGATGCTTTTTATCAAAGAGATTGTGTTCAATTTTTTTTAAGATGTCTGGATGCCTTTCCTCAAAAGGATTCTGCCCATGCCCTGAAAGTGCTGGATGCCTTTCCCGTAGGAGATTTTGTTCATGTTTTGAAGATGTCTTGATTCCTTGTGCTGATAATTTGAAGATGTCTTGACTGTCTGCACCCAAGATAGTGCCAGGTTGTAGGTGAATCTTCCTGCTAACCCAGCAGAACTTTGCTGTCAACCCAGAAGAACTTTGCTTTCAACCCAGCAGAACTTTGCTTCAACCCAGCAGAACTTTGCTTTCAACCCAACAGAACTTTGCTGTCAACCCAGCAGAACTTTGCTCTTAACCCAGCAGAATTTTACTGTCTGTCAACCCAGCAGAAATTTACTGTCTGTCAACCCAGCAGAATTTTGCTCTCAACCCAGGTGGACAAGTCGAATCTGGTGGAGCCCCTCCCTGTCCATGGAAAAAGCTCTGAACTAGTCACTGTGGTATTCTGGTCCAAACTGTTCTCTGCTGAATGGCATCCACTCAGACCACAGAAAAACAGCTTTTGAAGGCATCACTTCTAGCAGAGAAACTGTTGATCTGGAGATGTTGCTGAGGAAGGGTTGCAGCTGCCTGAATGATGGGATTAGAAACAATCGTACACACACACACACACACACACACACACACCACACACACACACACACACACACACACACACACTCACGCACGCACGCACGCACACACATACACATACACATGTCATTAATTGTAAAACTTCCGCCAAAGGAAGAAAAGTCAAAAGGAGATTACGAATCAATGGAAAGAGTAGGACAAGAGTGAATGAACTCGCTTTTTTACCAAGATAAATGGACCAGTTATTTCTGTCTTAACATTGCTGTATTTGCCGATAGTTACGGCGTAAGACAGTGCTGTATTTGCCGATAGTTACGGCGTAAGACAGTGCTGTATTTGCCGATAGTTACGGCGTAAGACAGTGCTGTATTTGCCGATAGTTACGGCGTAAGACAGTGCTGTATTTGCCGATAGTTACGGCGTAAGACAGTGCTGTATTTGCCGATAGTTACGGCGTAAGACAGTGCTGTATTTGCCGATAGTTACGGCGTAAGACAGTGCTGTATTTGCCGATAGTTACGGCGTAAGACAGTGCTGTATTTGCTGAACATCTGTCTGTCGTCAAACCTGCACGTCCTTATCCTGACACAGGAGGGTTTTTGTGTCCCTGCCTGCCTCATGTAACCACTTAAGCCTCATAGTGAAATGTTTACCATTTTTGTGGGTGGGTTTTGTTCAATCCTGGACACTTTGACAGTCGCACGCCCTTTTTTTATACTCGAAAAGCAGTGTTGTTGTAGGGCAATGTTTAGTGTATAGAGTTGTGTGCGTGTGCGTGCGTGCGTGCGTGCGTGTATCTCATATATATATATATATATATATATATATATATATATATATCATCAACGACAGCTTTTCAACCTACGATTGACGGACGCTATGGCGGAGTGGTTAAAGACCGTTCGACTTCAATCCCATGGGCCCATGAAGTCGTGGGTTCGAATCTTGGCAGCGTCTGAGGAATTAGGGTGCCTTCATTCCCTCCCTGTGTATTTACAAGCTGAAGATCAAATATGCACGTTAAAGATCCGTCATTCACGTCAGTGTTCGGTGGGTTAGGTGACGGAAACACGGACATACCCAGCATGCATCCCCGAAGTCGGAATGCAGCTACCTTCATGGTGCAGGGCAACAACGGTGGTGTGGCACAC
>CM054167.1:36239999-36257499 GCA_028751875.1 Rapana venosa | reverse complement strand
ACACACACACACACACACTTAAACACACACACACACACACCTAAACACACACACACACTAAAACACACACACACACACACCTAAAACATACACACCTAAACACACACACACACACACCTAGACACACTCGCACACCACCTAAACACACACACACACACCTAAAACACACACACACACCCACAACACACAAAACCCTAAACACACACACACACACACCTAAACACACTCGCAACCCCTAAACACACACACACATACACACCAAAACACCACACAACCTAAACACACACCTAAACACACACACACACACACACACACAACTAAACACACACACACACCCCACACACACACCCCTAATACACACCTAAACACACTCGCAAAACACCTAAACACACACACACACACACCTAAACACACCCCACACACACACACACACCACACACACACACACACACACACACACACCTAAACACACACACACACACACCTTAAACACACACACACACACACACACACAAACCTAAACACACACACACACACACCTAAACACACACCCACACACACACACACACAAACACACACACCACACACACACACACACACACACCTAAACCCCAAAACACGCACACACAGTGTTACAATGTTGTATAATAGGAGATTATTAAGCTGGTGTGACATTCCAATCCCCTGAATGCTTCATCGAACACCACATGAATAGTTTGTGTGTTGGTTCTGTTTTGTGTGTTGGGGTGTGGTGTGTGTGCGTTTTGTGTGTGTGTGGGGTGTGTGTGTGTGTGCGTTTTTTGTGGTGTGTGGTGGTGTGTTGTGTGTGCGTTTGTGTGTATGGTGTGTGCGTTTGTGTGTGTGGTGTGTGTGTGGGGTGTTGTGTGTGTGTGTGTGGGGTGTGTTGTGTGTGTGTGTGTGTTTTGGGTGTTGTGTGTGTGTGTGGTGTTGTGTGTGTGCGTTTGTGTGTATGTGTGTGTGCGTTTGTGTGTGGGTGTGTGTGTGTGCGTGTGTGTGTGTTTGTGTGTGTGTGCGTGTTCTATTGATGTCTATCTTATGCGTTTTCATTGGGTGCCTCTACCCCTCCCCTTTCTCCCTCTCCTCTCTTTCTACTGCCTCTCTCTCTCTTTCTCTCCCCTTTCTCCCTCTCCTCTCTTTCTACTGCCTCTCTCTCTCTTTCTCCCTCTCCTCGCTCCCTACTGCCCCCTCTACCCCCTCTCTCTCCCTTTCTCCCCCTCCTCTCCCCCTACTGCCTCTATCTCTCTTTCTCTCCCCTTTCTCCCTCTCCTCTCTCCCTACTTGCCTCTCTCTCTCCCTTTCTCCCTCTCCCTACTGCCCCTCTCCCCCCCCCCCCTCTCTCTCCTTTTCTCCCTCTCCTCTCCCCCTACTGCCCCCCTCCCCCCCCCCCCCCCAATTATGTTGTGGCCCAAGGCCGATGTGCAATTAAACAATTTCAGAGTTCAGAGCTCTCTCTCTGTCTCTTTCTCTGTCTCTGTCTCTGTCTCTGTCTCTCTCTCTCTCTCTCTCTCTCTCTCTCTCTCTCTCTCTCTCTCTCTCTCTCTCTCTCTCTCTCTCTCTCCTATCCCGGTTATATCTGTATATCTGAATCATTTCACTTCGCGTACACACGGGAACTATATGTAAAAAAAAGCACATGAGTGCCTATTCCATTATCCTCGAAATAAAAGACTCTCTCTCTCTCTCTCTCTCTCTCTCTCTCTCTCTCTCTCTCTCTCTCTCTCTCTCTCTCTCTCTCTCTCTTATCGCGGCTATATCTGAACCATTTCGTCATAATCTGACGTGAGCGTCTGGAGGGGGAGCGTGACTAGCAATACACACACACACACGCACGCACGCACACATTTACACACACACAACACACACCTACACACAAACATTCTCACACACACTCACACAAACTCCTACTCACACACACACACACACACACACACACACACACACACACACACACGTACCTGTATACATATCAACAACACACACACACATATACCCAGCTATCCACTTACACCATTTCAGCCTACCCATGGTGTTAGGTCGTGGTGTGCTGTGCTATTTTGTGAAAGACACACACACACGCACACACACAGAAGATCCCTTTTCAATTGGGGATTTTTAAGTATTTACCCAGGGATTTTGCCAGTCTTTACTGAAGCTGAGTATCTAAAGGTAAGGGATTTTTTCTGTTTTTGGTTTGTGGACGTTGGTTTTAGTGGGTAGATGGAGTTGAGTGGGGTTCTCTTATTTAGAGTTTGAATCTGGCTGTGTTTGGTTGGTACGTGTGTTAATTTGGGTAGAGTGTGTGTTGTGTTGTGGTATGTGTGTGTGTGCCTGTGTGTTGTGTGTGTGTCTGTGTGTTGACGGGGTGTGTGTGTGTGTGTGTCTGTCTGTCTGTCTGTCTGTCTGTGTGCGAAGGGAAGGGGGGGTGTTGTGTGTGCATATGTGTGTTGTGTGTGTATGTGTTTGTTAATGTTTGTGTTGAGTGTGTGTCTGTGTGTGTTAGGTTGGTAAGTGTGTGTTAGAGTAGTCAAGTCAAGTCACGTCAAAATTTCATTTCCAGATGGTACATTGAATAAGCAATGCATTTGCTTTTTCTCATCAAGCCATCTATCTAAGAAAAAATTTCTTAATGATTATACTGAAATACTACATTATTACATCCTTTACCATTAAATTAAACCAGTAAAAAGAGGAAAATCGATAAGATAATACATTGAAAAATACAAATTACCACATAGAATACTATGTGTGTGTGTGTGCGCGCGCGCGCGTGTGAGTGTGTGTGTGTGTGTGTGTGTGTGTGTGTGTGTGTGTGTGTGTGTGTGTGTGTGTGTGTGTGTGTGTGTGTGTGTGTGTGTGTGTGTGTGTGGTTGGGTTAGTAAGTGTGTTAGAGTACGGTGTGTCTGTGTGTTTGGTTGGTAGTTGTGTGGTGTGTGTGGTGTGTGTGTGTGCGTGTGTGTTGGTTAGTAAGTGTGTGTTAGAGTACGGTGTGTTCTGTGTGTTTGTTGGTAAGTGTGTGAGTTAGGTACGGTGTGTGTGTGTGTGTGTGTGTGTGTCTGTCTCTGTGTCTTTTTTGCCTGTGTGTGTCTCTGTCAGTCTGTGTGTGTCGTGTGCTCCTGTGAGTGTGTTTGTGTGTGTGTGTTGTGTGTGTTGTGTGTGTGTGTCCTGCAGTATACACTTTAGCAGTAGTGACTTGAAATGTTGCCAATACCTGTACAGAAGATTGATTATACACTGACACAAGAAATTGGCTCCCTCTCTCTCCCTTCTTCTCTCTCATTCTACTCTCTCATCATCGTCATCGCTCTTCTCTCTCGTCTTCTCTCTCTCCTCTCTCTCTCTCTCAGGCAAAATGGCAGCAGAAAATCGATCACCAAATAAACACTGTTATCTGAGGAACAGGGGTGGAAGGGGGTGTTGGGGGGAGCGTCTGAGTCATGCAGGTAAATACAGGCCCGGTGTGTGTGTGTGCGTGTGTGCGCGTGTAAGTGTGTGTGAATTGTGTGTGAGAGAGAGAGAGAGCGCGCGCGCGCGTGTGTGTGTGTGTTGTGTGTGTTTTTTGTGTGTGTTTGTGTGTGTGTGTGTGTGTGGTGTGTGTGTGTGTGTGTGTGTGTTGTTGTGTGTGTGTGAGATGAGAGAGTGTGGGTGTGTGTATGTGTTTGTGTAGTTCAGATTATTTTATTGCCATTTAAGTCATGTAGACTTATGACACAATTTATTTTGTATGTGCTGGTAGGTGTGTGTAACGTATGGTGTGTCGTATGTTGTGTGTGCTGCGTATGAGTGTGTGTGTGTGGTGTATGTGTGTGTGTGTGGGGGGTGATCGTATGTGAACTGAATAATATTGTCCATTTTTAAAGTAACGAAACAAGTAGAAAACAAAACTAGAAAAGAAGTAGCCACACACACAGCACACACACACACAACATCACACACACACACACACACACACACACACACACACACACACACCTGGGGCATTTCATGAGGAAGCAGCATGCTCAATTGGACACCACAAGATATTGGGATTGCCCAAAAGGAATGGGTCTTACAGTAGGTCCTTGAGGCAGCAGCCATGAACGTCTGAAGCTGAATGGTCTAAGGACTGAGGGGCACAGCCAGGTGACGTGTTAGTGAGGGGAAGGGAGGTGCAGGCAAAGCAGTTACTCACCAGAGTTTAAGGGTTCTGCCTAGCCCGTCTGTCTGTCTGTCTGTCTGTCCGTCTCTATCTGTCCGTCTCTGTCTATCTGGCTGGCTGTCCGTCTCTGTCTCGCTGGCTGTCTGTCTATGTCTGGCTGTCTATCTCTGTTCCAGTCTGTGTGTCTCTGTCTCTCTCTCTCTGTCCGTCTGTCTGTCTCTCTGTTAGTTCTTCAGTTTAACGTCCTTCCACCAAAAAGTGATATCAGACGATTTTGTGTGTGTGTGTGTGTTTGTGTGTTTGTGTGTGTGTGTGTGTGTGTGTACGTCGTGTATGTATGTGTGTGCATGTACGAGTGTGTGCGTGTGTGTATGTGCGTGCGTGCGTGTGTGTGTGTGTGTGTGTAAGTGTGTGTGTGTGAATGAGTGTGAGTATATGAGTGAAATTGTGGGCGTGTGTGAGTGTGTGTGTGTGTGTGTGTGTGTGTGTGTGTGTGTGTGTGTGTGTGTGTGTGTGTGTGTGTGTGTGTGTGTGCGTGCGTGCGCGTGTGTACGTGTAAGTAATATATCAGAGAAATTGAGTTATGTATGTGTGTTCCTGTAGGTGTGTGTGAGTGTTGTGCGCGCGCGCGCGCTTGTTTGCGTGTGAACATGCAAGTATGTGTGGGGGTCTTGTGTGTGTGCGTGTGTGTGTGTGTGTGTGTTGTGTGTGGTGTGTGTGTGTGTTGTGTCTGTTTCAGTCTCTGTCTGCATGTCTGTCTGTCTGTCTGTCTGTCTGTCTGTCTGTCTGTCTCTCTCTCTCTCATCCTCTCTCATACTCATCTCTCTCTCCTCTCTCTCTCTCTCTCTCTCTCTCTCCTCTCTCTCTCTCCTCTTCTTTCTGGTGAGTAGTGCCATGGTCTTCTCCTGTGCTTGTAACTCTGCAGGAGATCTGCCCGCTGGCCTCAGCCAACACATTCTGACTTTAAGAGCAGCTCGTTTCATTGTACAGGTTGCATGCTGGGTATGTTGGTGTTTCTCTAACCCATCGAACGCTGGCATGAATTACATGATCTTTAACGTGCCTGTGTGATCTTCTCTATTTGAGAGGAAAAAAGGCACTGGCAGGTCTGCACTTGAAGCTGACCTGGGAGATGGTAAAATCCCCCACCCTTAATTCACCAAATGCCGCCGAGATTCGAACCCACGACTTCATGGACCCACAGGACTGATTCCAGCAGTGCTAACCACTCGGCTGTAGCGTCTGTCGTCCCCAATCACTTCCAGTGTTGAGCAATAACAAGTACCAGTGTTGAACAATAACAAGTACCAGTGTTGAACAATAAGCCACAAGTACCAGTGTTGAACAATACCCAACAAGTACCAGTGTTGAACAATACCAAGTACCAGTGTTGAACAATAAGCCACAACAGTACCAGTGTTGAACATTAACAAGTACCATGTTGACAATACAAGTACAGTGTTGAACATAACAAGTCAGTGTTGAATAACAGTACAGTGTTGAACAATAACCCACACAAGTACCAGTGGCATAAAGTACCAGTGTTGAACATAGCCACAACAAGTACCAGTGTGACAAAAACAGTACATTTAAACATAACAGTACCAGTGTTGAACAATAACAAGTACCAGTGTTGAACAATAACAAGTACCAGTGTTGAACAATAACAAGTACCAGTGTTGAACAATAAGCCACAACAGGTACCAGTGTTGAACAATAAGCCACAACAAGTACCAGTGTTGAACAATAACAAGTACCAGTGTTGAACATTAAGCCACAACAAGTACCAGTGTTGAACAATAACAAGTACCAGTGTTGAACAATAACAAGTACCAGTGTTGAACAATAACAAGTACCAGTGTTGAACAATAACAAGTACCAGTGTTGAACAATAACCCACTACAAGTACCAGTGTTGAACAATAACCCACAACAAGTACCAGTGTTGAACAATAACAAGTACCAGTGTTGAACAATAAGCCACAAGTACCAGTGTTGAACAATAACAAGTACCAGTGTTGAACAATAAGCCACAACAAGTACCAGTGTTGAACAATAACAAGTACCAGTGTTGAACAATAAGCCACAACAAGTACCAGTGTTGAACAATAAGCCACAACAAGTACCAGTGTTGAACAATAAGCCACAAGTACCAGTGTTGAACAATAACCCACTACAAGTACCAGTGTTGAACATTAACAAGTACCAGTGTTGAACAATAACAAGTACCAGTGTTGAACAATAAGCCACAACAAGTACCAGTGTTGAACAATAACAAGTACCAGTGTTGAACAATAACAAGTACCAGTGTTGAACAATAAGCCACTACAAGTACCAGTGTTGAACAATAACCAACAACAAGTACCAGTGTTGAACAATAAGCCACAACAAGTACCAGTGTTGAACAATAACAAGTACCAGTGTTGAACAATAACCCACTACAAGTCACACAACATTCTTAGAACAATGCGCCTACTTCTTAACTAAACTGGCAAGTGTAAACCAAAGGTTAAACAGGTTAGCCAAACAAATAGCATATCAATACAAGCCATTTCTTGAAAAGTTTTGTGAAAATGTCGAAGGTACCACAGAGACTCCGAGAAGCTTCAATCAACCACCAGGACATCTAACAAAGGCTCATCCAGAAGCGATAACTCGAGTTGGGTCATGCCAAATTAACAACAAAAAGCCAAACAACAAAAAAGAGTCGGATGAGGCATACACTGTTAATGAAAGATTTCATTTTCCAGAGGGTTTTTTCATCTTTGATAACCGTGAGGAGTGGAGGAAACTGGTTGCAAGATCTTCAGTGGTTCCCCAACAGGGTAGGTGGTAGAATCTTTGATAGATCATTTTTGCAGTGATGAAGAACTTGTAGATCTCAAAAGACTATGGAGTTGCGCTCTAGGTGTTAATTCTCCAGAGCGCAAAGCCTGGGTAAGTCAGTATGGAGGGAAAGCTGTTACCCATGCAGCAGAACACCCCTCCCCCCCCCCCCCACCCCCGTCACTGGGATGGTCTATTGGAAAGGCAATCGCCCATATCCAGTGCCATCACAGGAGTTTCCAGAACGATGCTGTATACAGCCTTGGGGACTCCGACTCCCGATTTTTCCTCAGGGTTGACTCCCGAAGCCTTTCCTATCAGTAGGTATGGCAGCAAGGCAGCGGAGGTTTGAGATCAGAGTTTTTCTTCACCACAATTTTCTCAAACATCATTATCTCTGCCACAGGTGTCGTCCTTATGCCATCAAGACTGGAACCCCAAACCCTGCAACAGGCCAGCAATGATCACTACCACTCCCTCCTGGCCGCCATTAGGGCAGCCCACGTAGCGGAAGTGGAGCAACTCCTCTCCAAAGAGCGTCCAAAGGGAGATCACCAGCATACACTGTCCTCTTCAAGGCTGCGGTGAAGGGAGGGCACCCTCAAGTCATCCGGTGTCTGCTTCGACATGGAGTTGTACCCCTTGATGAGTCACCGATATTTATAGCCATTGAAACGGTAAATGAGAGAGGGGGAAATATGGAGGGGGGACACAGTGGGGACCAAAGAGTGAAATGAGGGATGAGAGAGGTGGAAAGGGAAGAAGGGTGAGAGAGAGAGAGAGAGAGAGAGAGAGAGAGAGAGAGAGAGAGAGAGAGAGGAGAGAGAGAGAGAGAGAGAGAGAGAAATAAAATAAAAGTGACAGTAAAAGAGAGAGAGGGAGGGGGGGATAAACAGAAGGAAAGGAGGTAAAGATTATGCTGTTATTTTCTTTCCTTTTTTAAATATTTTTTTCTCATTCTTATTAACAGGTATTTCTGTTTATCCGTCTTTAAGGTCTCCGTTTCTGTCTGTCTGTCTGTCTGTTTCTCTCCTGCCTGTTGCCTATTTCTGGGGGTCGGAGGGGGGGGGGGGGGTACGAGGAGGAGGTAGAGGTACGAAAATACAACAAACAAGGAAGAAATAAACAGAGGAGCAAAGAGAGAGAGAACAACTCTTGTTGAGATGGTAAAATGAATTCGTTTTTTCGTTCCTCGGCTAGAGCTCCTCCGAGGTTCATCAATGTTGAGAAGTTGCTTATGTGACCGTTTTTACCCATCCTGAAGGTTGTTGCACCCGACTTCAGGAAGGTGTCTAAACACGACACTGGTGTGCATTGGGGTTTTTTGGGGGGAGGGGGAAGCTCGTTAGGGGGGTGGGGGGGGGGGTGTTTGTTTTGGGTTTGGGGGTTGTTGGGTTTATTTGGGGGGGTTGGGAATTTTTTTTTTTTTTTGGGGGGGGGGGGGAGTGTCAACCATTCCTATTGGCACGAAATGGCTCACTCTTCCAAAAGGCAGAACGGGTTTTTAATGATTCAGATTCAGATTCAGAATATTTTATTGCCATTTAAATCATGTAGACTTATTTGACACAACAAAAACATCAACTATAATTATTATCTATTTTGGCTAAAAGTGATGTACACTAAAAACATGTTGTATTTTACTTCTCTTTTTCTCTTTTCAAAACACTCATACACATATCTGATGATATCTGCTTGATATATATCAACTGTGATTATGTCACTTAATTTATGTATACAGTTTTTGCGTTCTTTGTCTTTCGTTTTGATTTTTAATAACAAATTATTTCTGAGTTCATCATATAAAATGCATTCATCAAGTAAATGAAATTCATCTTCAATTTTGTTACAGTGTCTACATTTTCTGTCCTCTCTGGATATATTTTGGTGTCTCCCTTTCTCTATCATTAAATAATGTGTGCTTAAGATGTTCATTGTGCATTTGCACACAGAGCCTCAGTTTACAGTCTCATCCAAAGGATTCTGGGGGCAGTGGAGTCAGTGCTAATGTTCGCTCCAGAGGAAAGTCCCCTAAACGTGGTGGCTGCATCCCGGGCCGTCAGATCACGAGTGCAAGGCTCTGACCACTAGGCTATCCCTCCCCCCCCCTCCCCCCCCCCCCCCCCCCCCAAGCAAATGAATGAATGAAAGGTAAAGGTAGGAATACCATTTTCAGAACAACACTCTCACACTTCATCAAAAATTAATTTTCTTTTGCGTGCACCAGATCCCTGCCTTGGAAATAGTCCTGGCGGAAGGATACAGCGTGCACGTGACCTCCACCACCGGAAAGACAGCCCTACAAACAGCCATCGCCCTCAACCCTCCCGCCCTTCCCAGCCTCCTCTGCGCGGGATGTGACGTCACAGCACGTGACCGCGTGCAGGGGAACACGCCTCTGCACACGGCGTGCATTCAGAACGAAGAGAGCGCCATCTTGCCCCTTCTCCAGTCTGGCGCCTGGCTCAACGCTGTCAGTGGTCGCGGGGAGACTCCTCTCCACAGTCTGCTCCGCCACGCCTGTCCGCCCCGAGACTTCCACGCCAAATCTCGCCAAAGTCTCGCCCGATGTCTCATCTACGTCGGCGGTCACGTGACGATGACGAATCCGCGTCATGGCCGCCGAAGCTGTGGCAGTGGTGGTTTGGGATGTGGCTTGGGTAGGCCGCAGTACAAAGTGGTTCAGTTTTACAAGCAGCTGGTGAGAGAGACCCGCCATTTTGTGTGGCCGTTACAGCACTTGTGTCGGCTGAAAGTGAGACAACTTTGTGAGCTGGGAGTGGGGAGGAGGGTGGTGGTAAGGACAGAGGAGGAGGAGAGGTGTGAGAGTGAGTGTGGAAGAAAAGATGGCGGAGGCAATATGGCGGATGCGGTGGCCATGTTGGACGTGTCGTGTTTTCTGAAGGAGTACCTTTTGTACAAGCAGCACGTGTTTGACAGAGCGGCATTCTCTCCAGGCAGAGCCAAGATTTCAGGTGACGGTATGGAGGGGTTGGCAACCGCCAGGTAACTGGATTTGAGGTCTAGAGGTAACCCACCTGCCTAGAAAGTGCCGGTTTGAGTCCTGTTTGTGCCTGAACTATTCCCCCGGCCCCATCCACTAGGCCTTCAGTGGTAGTCTGGGTGCTAGTCTTTCAAACGTGAAGAAATACCAAGGTTCCATGTGCAGTTAACTCTGCTTTTAGTTCTGTCGTGCACGTCGTTCAAATCAGACGATAGAACAAAGTCTTCTGCATTTTTTTAGCAGAGAGAACATGCTACGACATGCTTGGTCATATAAGTGTTTTTGTGCCACGTTAAATTTGTTGTTATAATTAAGGTTCAGCCCGAGATATTTAAAAGAAAAAAAAACTTTAATTTCTTTACCACCACATGTAAAACAAGGCATTTTCTTGATTTTACCTCTTAAAAAACCAAAACTTTTGTTTTTTCTACATTTATATTAAGTTTCCACTTATGACAATAGTTACACATTGCATCGATAGCTTTCTGCAAGTCTTCTTTTGATTCAGCACAAATTGCCGTATCATCTGCATACAATAACAAAAACATTTTCAGCAAAAGATTCTCCTTTTCTCTTTCCCACCCTAGTTTCCTGGCTTCCTTTGCCATTGTAGATAAACCGTTTATTTTTTCCATAATGTAGGACTGCATATCATTCCAGTACAAGGCAAAGAGTAACGGTGACAAGTTTTCACCCTGACGAACCCCAGTTGAGGTTTGAAAAAAGTCAGAACACTCATCACCTCCGCTAACACATGATTTAGCTTTAGAGTAGATATCTTTGATAACCATTAATATGTTTCCATTCACCCCATGATCGAACAGCTTCCGCCACAGAAAAGCTCTATTAACACGGTCGAACGTCTTTTCAAAATCTACAAAAAGGCAATAAAGTCGTTTTCTCTTGGCAAGAAACACATCAATCATACAATGAAGTGCAAACAAGTGATCAGTGGTGGAAAATCCCCGCTCTAAAACCTGCCTGTTCTTGTCCGATAGTCTTGCATTCATCGAAATATTTTGTCAGTCGGTTGTTAATTACAGAAGAAAATAGTTTTCCGAAGCAACTTAAGATAGTTATTCCTCTATAATTATTAGGATACTCTGAACTTCCTTGATGCTTGAAAGCTGGCTTAATAGTTCCCATGGACCAGGCATTTGGAGATTTTCCAGAGCGAAGGATAACATTAAACAACTTAGTAAATATACCAAGTAACCTGGTTGACGACGCCTTTAAAAATTCATGAGTGACGTGATCATAACCACATGTTTTATTTGATTTTAGTTTAGTGATTGCATGCTGTACCTCCTCTTCACTCTGCAGGAGGTCTGCCTGCTGGCCTCAGCCCACACGGTCCCACTTCACGGTAGCTTATCAGAAATTACTTTTTTTCCAGATTTCTACCCACACAAAAAAGGCAGGAGAATGGGCTGGGTAGGCAGAAAATCAGCAGGAGAGAGAGGGGGGCCGGGCGGGATAGAGAGAAAAGGTTAGACAGAAACAAAGGAAGTGATAGAAAAGGGAAAATTTATAGCACAAAATTTCTAGGTGTGGATGCTATTTATTCTGAAAGGGCCCCTGGCCCCCTCTCCCACAGGGGAGAGGAGTGGGTCTGCTGTGGCGGGAGTATGGATGACACTGACATACCCAGCATGCAATCTGTATCTGGAGAGGGATGGGCTCCACCAGCCCCAAACAATGTCTCCATGACTTCTCAAGGAGTTGAGGTAGAGGTCAAGCCCAGCAAAATATATGGTGAAAGTTACTTCAGCTGTCATGTTGAAGCCAGACAAGAGGATTTTTGTCAGCCGTTGACTTTTTTTTCTTTCTTTTTTGGAGAAGGGGGGGGGGGGGATTTGAGTGTAACACCTGAAGTATTTCTTTAGGTAAAGATGATGATTTCTGATTCTGTTCACATTTGGATTACGGGTATGAGTTTGTGTGTTATTTGTTTGTATTGATGTAAATTTGTCATGATGAATACCCGGTGACGGGACAGCTAGTTCAGTGGTCAGAGCACTCGCTCTCCCCAAGCTTAGGTGCAGCAGCGTGCAGCGTGGCTGCCTCGCGGATGGGTGACCGTTCATGCCCCTTGACTTCAGTACAGTCCCCCAGCTGTCAATGGGCTACCTGCCTCTTTGGAGTCAGGGAAGGTAAAGCAGCGAGGGAGAGGAGATGGGCGCCGCCCTCAATATGCTGGTCCCTGGAGATGAAGCTGAGGTCTCTAGACATCTCGCTCCCCTACGACCTTACAGGTTATGGGGCACCTTTACCTCTAAGAGAAACTGAGGTCTTGTTCTCCAATGACTGCATGCGTTATGGGACGCCTTATATTCAATGACCAGTCACATGTTCATAACGTGAGAACATTAAGGAGACGATGTGTTTGGGAAAGCTGATTTTATACACTGAGTCAAAAAGATGCTGATGAATCACACTGTCAAAAGCTTTGCTGTAGTCTGTGAAATGTTCTTCATTCGTACTCTTCGTCTTTTCAATGATGGTTTGAAGCACGAATAACACGCCTGTTGTTCCTCTGTGTGTTCTGTAGCCTGTCTGACAGCGTGATAGTGCAAACTCCACTTGTTGTGATAGTTATTAACACACTGGTTAAAACCACCTCTTCTGTCTTCCTTGGTGGAATCAACGCCCAGCCCACCTTCAGGCACAGCCAGGACGGCCACCACGTGGTGGAGAACCCCAGCAACACCCGGTCTCCGTGCCCACGTCTGCTGCCGCTCCTCGGCCTGAGAGAGCTCCAGCTTCCTCCATGGAGAGAGTTTGCCTAGGCCACCGTTATTCCCTCGTAGCCACAAATGACGCACACTACAGCCGAGTGGTTACAACCGTTTTACTTCCATGTCCTTAGTCCACGGTCGTGGGTTCGAACTTCGGCAGCGGCCTTTGGTGAAGTAAGAGAGGGGTTTTACGATCTCTAAGGCCAACCTCAAATGCAGACCTGCCAGTTCTTTAGTTCCCTTCGTGTATATACATGTAGAGGATCAAAATATGCGCGTTAAGGATCCCGTAATTCATATGTTTGGTCAGCAACGGAAACACGAACATACCCAAGATGCAAACTGGGCTGTTCTGAAGTGGGAATGTGTGGGCTGAGGCCAGCGGGCAGACCTCCTGCAGAGTGACAAGCTCAGGAGAAGACCAGGCACTGCACACCCCGCCCGGTAAAGAGTGAGAGAGAGAGAGTGAGTGAGAGAGAGAGAGAGAGTGAGTGAGAGAGAGAGACAGACAGACAGGCAGACAGACAGATACACAAACATGTAGTTCAATCATTGTTTTCATACCCTTCAAAGCTAAAATTGTACAACAATTATCAGAATAAGCAGATTTAAAACTGAAAATGACCAAACCATAATATTCAATCTCTTCACACGTTTTAAATCCTGGTGCATTTCACCAATCTCAAAAGCAACCATAAGATTCTAAATCGGTGACCATACAAACATAATTTTACAACTCTTCAACAAAAACCACAAGATTTTGAAAACTGTCCCAAAAGATAATATAACAATAATAATACTGACAGATAATATCATTTAAAACAAAATTCATAAAACAATCACAGACTAATCTCTGAGAGAGAAAATCTCAATCACTACTTCACAGATAATATCGTAGTTAAATCAGAACATACACTATTGAACTCCACCAAAACGACCCTGAAGAAGCGCAGGGCTACCACTGGTCAGTGGCCTTACAGCGGCTCAATACTGATATCAACCCTTAGGCTGGTAGCGGTGGGGTGCGATAGAACGAATGTGTGGGTGATGAGATTGGAATAAATGACCTGGAGTAGCCATACTGGGACAACATGATTATGCAAAAAGCAAATAAACAAGCAAATTCAAAATGCTTAATTTCTATGGTTTCAGATTTTGGGCAATAAATCGCTAAGGTAAGCTCACTCGCATCATTTCTTGAACATGAATATTGTTTAACAAACCGACTTTAAAGCTAATAAGTTTTGATAAAAAGATTTTTTAAACCACTTTGATTTTGGGGGGTTACATGATACATTTTAAGCAATACCTTGTATTATCAAACAAATTTTTTTAATATTGAATTGATAAAGTTTCATAAAAGTAGCCACACACATAATATTCATCTAGAATAAATAATCATACCACATGTAGCAGAAGATAACTACAAACTCTTAAATGATGCACACAAAGATCTACTAAAACATTTTTCGCATGAAATTGTATAAAACTGCACATAACGCATTGTATAAAATTGCACATAACTGTTACAAAATGCATAGACTTTGTGTGCAAAATGTTGGTTTGATGCACACACACACACACACACACACACACACACACACACACACACACAATTGCATACATACAAACATAAGTGTTTTATATTCCAAGTTACCACTAACTATTTGAAGTGCATAGGATGCAGGTAGTGAAACAATGAAATGAAACAACAGCAGACATTTTCTCATTTACATAATCATCACGTGACACAAAGTGAAATGACGTCATCAAGAAACTAAATTAGCACATAACAAAGTCAAAGAATCGTGATATTACTCTCATCCCCTGGACTAAAATGGCTTCTTTTTTTCTTTTCTTTTTAGAAAAAGCTGCATGAAAATTTTGTCAGGAGGCAAATTTAAGTGTAAAGACATCTTCGTCGAACGCTCAGACAGTAACTATTGTTTTCTGTCATATGAGCAAACATGAATGGCGCTGCCGTTAAGCGCCTGACAAGTCAGGCCCGGCACATCCGACTTCGGCGTAGGAGAGAATTGTTATCTTTAAAGTCTCTCTGGGAAAAAGGCAGGAGAAAGGACCAAGAAGGCAGAAAATAGACAAGAAGGGGGAAATGAAAAACAAGTTAGACACAAAGAGAGGGATGGAAAGGAGGGAATTCCTCGCACAACATTTTCAGAAGGGGGGGGGGACACTATTTATACTTTTATACTGACATGCCCCCGACAGGGGAGAGGGGGAGGGCTGTTATCTGAATATTGAAACATTGCAAGTGCAAGTCATAGTGGTAGTTGTGGCTGTTGTTGTTGTTGTTGGTGGTGGTGGTGGTGGTGGCCGTGGTGGTGGTGTGCTGCTTCTCATTGCTGTTGTAGCAATTTCTAAATTGTTAATGTTTTCAGAAATATTTTTTATCGGTGTACGTAAAATTTCTTCATCTTATAATCTGAAAACTGACAGATTTCAAACAAAAGCTGTGATATTTTACAAAGCGGCAGTTTTCTAACACTGAACAAACGTAAGACACTTTACTACTCATATCACGCGTTACTTTGCCTCAGATCTTTAAATCTGACTCCAAAATTATAAACTCGGATACATTTCACAGAGCACATACTTTTGATATCATGTTTGAATAACACAGAAACCGGTTTCATATGACAATTGATAAATCACACAAAATGCACATTGTACTGATTGTCATAAGCATCCTAATGAACATTGTCCAATACAGTCATTTTTCAAACCCAATGTGAGGGTTTGCAGAACATACATTTAATATCAATGAGGAGGAGGAGGAGGACGATGATGATGATGATGATGACAACAATAAGAATAAAGATAATAATAATGATAATGATGATGATAACCAACAATAATGATAATGATGATGATAATAATAGTAATGACAATGATAATCATGGATATTCAAAGATATAGATCTATACAATCAAAATGTAATAGGAGGGTAAGTCAACTTAAAGTGCATAAGACTTAGGCAATTTTTCTACATCATTTTCCATTTTGTCCCAGTCTTCTACAATTTGAAAGAAAAAGATAGATATAGTATTCATGATCTTCGTGAATTGTTTTTCCATGTCTTAAACAGGTTTTGTTAAATGTTTAACTTTTTGCAATTATATGGACATATCAAATTTGCTACTGATGAGTCCAATCTTTCCTACATAGGCTAATTTAAAAAAATTAAGGAATAATGCACACGCAGGCAGGAAAAATAAATCACAAAACACGTTACTTTCCCAATTGTCTAAAAGCCTTGCATCTTGACTGCAGTTTTCAAATCCCCCCCCCCCTTCCCTTTCCTACACCCCCCCCCCCCTACCACCCACTCCCCCACACTACCCTCCACACTCCCATTCCGCAGGGCTTGTGGATTTCTGTTTACAGTCAACTGTCAAAACATCTATAATAATAATAATAATAATAATATATATATTATAATAATACAATATTATCCCCAAAAAAGACGTTCTGGCAAATGCAAAACAAGACAGGAAAAGAAAAAGAAAAATAAGGGTGGCGCTGATCTTGTGGCGACGCGCTCTCCCCGAGGTAAAGCAGCCCGAATTTCACGCAGAGAAATCTGCTATGACTTAAAGTGGTATATAATACATGACAGTATCATACAATGCAATACAATACAATATAACACAATACATTGCAATACAATACAATATAATGCAATAAAATATAATACAATATGATAAAATACAATACAATGCAATACAATACAATGCAGCGCAGACCAGTTTTCTGTTTTTATGCACTCCTGTTATCCCTTTTAACTTTGGAGGGAGGGGGGGGGGGCATTACACTGAACATTTTCAAGCTGTTTGGTCAAGACCCAGTTGAACCTGCTGGAGCCCATCTCTCTCCAGGTGCCAAAATTGCATGCTGGGTATGTTCTTGTTCTTCATCTCACTGACATTAAACGGACGTACTCTAAGCATCCCCCCCCCTTTAAACACTCTTCTCTCTCTCTCTCTCTCTCTCTCTCTCTCTCTCTCCTGTCTCTCTTCTCTCTCCTCCTCTCTTCTCTTTCTTTCCTGAAGGGGAGATCATGTTCTCTCATACCCTTTACACCGTCAGATGTGTCTGGGAAAAAATACTGACACCTCCTTTCCAGCTCCTCTCGTGGGCCATATGTACAGCCTGGTTTTGCAGGTTATCTCCGTCAGCCACACAATCTTCTTCGGGTCGCTGTACAGCGTGTAAGACGTGCTCGCTAGTCTGACCTTTTCCATTCTCGTCCCAAAATCCAACCCGGTGGTCCATTTCATCAGCCTCATCAGCCAGCGAGGACCAGGACCGGGTGATGTCGGTGTAGTCCAGGGAATTGGAGCTGTCGTGTTTGGCTCTCCACAGGATGAATTTGCGGTAGTCGAAGTAATTCTCCACCACCTCCTTCCCTTCCTCCCTCTCCTCCCTCACCCACTCCACCCTCACCAGGTTGGGCAGCGTGGCTTTCTGGATCTCGTACAGGAGCTGGGGGGAAAGAAGAGTAGTGAGTGTAGGCGTGTGTGGAGGCCAGTGGTGGTGCGTTTGGGGGAAATGGTGATGGTAGAGATTTCCTTTTTTTGTCTGTTTGGTTGGTGGGGGGGGGGAGGGTGTTTAAGAGTACAGACCGATTTCTTTGTTGTTGATTTTGTTTTAGTTGTTGAATTGTGGGGAAAATAGAGTAGCGTTTGTTTTCATAAGTGATGTTTTTATACATTTGAATAATCTTTTTTTCCATTCCTCGGCTAGAGCTCTGAAGCTC